>PVIU01014942.1:0-50042 GCA_004026605.1 Ondatra zibethicus | reverse complement strand
CTGTAAGAATGGCCAAGATCAAAAACACTGATGACAACTTATGCTGGAGAGGTTGTGGGGAAAAGGGAACACTTCTGCACTGCTGGTGGGAATGCAAGCTGGTACAACCCCTTTGGATGTCAGTGTGGCGATTTCTCAGAAAATTAGGAAACAACCTTCCTCAAGACCCAGTAATACCACTTTTGGGTATATATCCAAAGAATGTTCAATCGTGCCACAAGGACATGCACTCAACTATGTTCATAGCAGCTTTGTTTGTCATAGCCAGAACCTGGAAACAACCTAAATGCCCCTCGACTGAAGAATGAATAAGGAAAATGTGGTACATTTACACAATGGAGTACCACACAGCAGAAAAAAAAAATAACGACATCTTGAATTTTGCAGGAAAGTGGATGGAGCTAGAAAACATTATTTTGAGTGAGGTAACCCAGACACAAAAAGACATTTATCACATGCACTCACTCATATGTGGTTTTTAAACATAAAGCAAAGAAAACCAGCCTACAAACCACAATCCCAGAGAACTTAGACGACAATGAGGACACTAAGAGAGATTTATGTAGATCTAATCTACATGGGAAGTAGAAAAAGACAAGATCTCCTGAGTAAACTGGGAGCATAGGGACCTTGGGGGAGGGTTGAAATAGGAAGGGGAGAGGCAGGGAGGGGAGCTGAGAAAAATGTAGAGATCAATAAAAATCAATTTAAAAAAAACTCATATTTTCTTGGAGATCAGGAAAAGAAACAGATTTCACACTTCTTAACAACAGACGCTGCTGGTTTTTCAGCAGAGAAATCTCCAAATTCAAAGCCACCTTCTTGTGAGATCTACACTAAACTTACTAAACCCTTGGCTTATGGTCTTGCAAGAAGGATTCTCTGAGAGTAAGGGTTTGGTTGTATTTGTTTGTTTGTCTGCCAATACCGATAACCCAGCGACTTCCAGGCACAGTGAGCCCATTAGAGGTAGAAGGCCACCTCCTATTTCTGTCCCGTCAGGAGAACCAGGTGAGCCTGAAGGTTAACTTAACCAAGGGCTCCCTCTACTCACAATGCTTACTTAGTCTGCATAATCGCTCTCTTAGCTGTGTGCTCTGCAGTCCAAGCCATTCCATTATGCATACCAATCACACCATGGCTGCTGTGATTCTAGCTTGTCCCCATTCATTGGGAGAATGTGAATTCTAATTCTGCTGCTGGCAGGAGAGGGTGCTCACACTGGCCACCTTTATAGGCTCAAGTCCTGTACTTCTGAGAGGGTTACACAAAAAAGAGACCTTCAGAGGGACAACTGTTTTCAACAGTTAATAAAGCACCCTCCTATGACACAGAACTCTTCAATACTGGGAAAATTAACAAACTGCAAAGTATTCCTCATCTACATTTAGACAGCAAGTGGATTCGAACTCTGGAATCTCTCATCTGCCTTCTGTCACACAAAAATAACACCTATCTTAAGAAAAAAAGTACACATGATAAATGTTCTTACGGGGGAGCTGCATGTTGCTGCAGAAGGGATTGTGGGGCCTGACACAAAAAGAAGGGGCCAAGAACAGTGGTCACATGATATCTCTCTGCTAGGGTGACGACACTGGTGCCTTTGACCTGCCCTGGCTGGGTGTGCTGTTTACAGCTTGAGACATTACATTACATGGCAAATACATTAAGAAACCATATTAAGAATAGGAAACCACAGAATTACACTGCTTACCCAGCAACACTCGTGGTTTGTTTTATAGCCGAGCAATTCCCAGACAAACAAGCTCACTTCTAGGCCAGTTTCAGACTTCAATAAAGTAGATGACTTCTGTTTTCCTAACAACCTAACGACCCCCCCTATGAACACACACACACACGACCCTGTTGCCCACAGCTTCCCTCTCCATGAGCACTTCTTCCCTTAGCATCTATTCTGGCCCTTCCCTGTCTGATGAAAACTACAGCTCACAAAAACATTGTTCTCTCTTAAAAGCTATATATCCTTCTGAGACTGGAGAGATGGCTCAGTGGTCAAGGGCACTTGTTGCTCTGCAAAGGACCAGAGTCCTGTACTAGCACCTTCACGGCAGCCAACAACCATCTATGATTCTAGTTCCAAGGGATCAGACACCCTCCTCTGACTTCCACAGGCACTTGGTGCATAGACACACAAGCAGGCAAACACTCATATACATAAAATTAAAGGCAGTTTATGCCCTTCTGCAGTAAAGACAGGATTCTTTGCTTGTCATCTGTGAACTTTTTGAAAAGCCTCTTTCCAATATCACATTTTACTAACTACCACCCAATTCCATCACGTTCTTCATGAAAACAACAAAATGTTATGTTGTTGTGTTGGTAGTCTGAATAAGAATGCCCCCATAGGTTAATATTTGAAGGCTTAGTCACTAGGAAGTGGCTCTATTTGAAAGGATTAGAAGGATTTGAAGGCTGGAGGAAGTGTGTCACTGGTGTGGGCTTTGAGGGTTCAAAAGCCCATGTCAAGTCCAGTGTCTCTCTCTCTCTCAGTCTGTGGAACTGGATGTATCTCTCAACTACTTCTCCAACACCACTCCTGTGTGTTACCATGTTCTCTGCCATGATGATGATGGACTAGTTCACTGAAACTATAAGCAAGCTTCCAATTAAATACCTTCTAAGGGTTGCCTTGGTCATGGTGTCTCTTCACAGACACAGAACAGTAACAAAGACAGAAGTTGGTACCAGGAACAGGGTACTGGTGGGACAGGTCTGACCATGCAACTTGTTGGTGGACTTTGGACCAGAAATGCAGTTGAAAGCTTTAGACTGGGGTGAGAGGGTGTTAGAGTGGTAGTTAATGAGCCATTCTTGTAGGAACATGGATGATATTAGTGCTAAGAGCAAAGAAAATTATGGTAGTTCAGCCTAAGAAGTTTCAGAGGAGAAGGATATTAGTAAATGGCCTAGACCTCTTGCAATATTTTGACAAAGAATGTACCTGTTTTTGTCCTTGTTTTAAAATTTTGCTGGAGGCTGAATTGAAGAGTTTCAGATGAATGACATTGTTAGAGATTTCAAGACAGCCTAGTATAGACTGTTGTCATGTGGCCACTCACTGGAGAGCAGAGATCCAAGTATAGGTTTACCTTATATATTCCTCTAGGGAATGGAGCAAATGCTATTGGACCATGCCACCAATGACTAAAATAAAAATACCTGCAGGTTTTAGAACAGACTAAGTCTCAAAGGCTCTCTCATAAACACATTCTTCCAGCTAGCTGGTGACAATACCCAAGCAAAACAGCTATTCCAATTTCACAAACACAACAGTAATCAACTGGTAAGCCAAGATTTCTCAACCCTGTGCTACTGACAGTCTGACGGGTAAGTCCTTGTCATGGGACTATCCAGGTGCCTGCAAGCAAGCTGGATAGCACATGCCTGACTCCACCCATCCCCAGTCATGACAATAAAACTATGTCCAGACATTGCCTTATGTCCTCTAGAGGGTAAACCTGGTCTTTGAGGAGAACCAGAGTCAGCTGACAGAACTGCACACAGAAAGATTATACTAAATTCAGAAACTAGCAGGAACTAGCTCCCCTACAACCTCATTCAGTACATATTCCTCCTCAAACCAAGCTACAGCTCCCTGTGGGAAGGCACATGTTATACCAGAGGGCACATACAGAATCTGCTGTCATCTATCTGCAAATTTCTATTAAACAAGTAATATGCCAGCTTCTCTATAATGAACATGTCCAGTGTCTTCCAACCATTGCCCAAGTGATTACATACCCTCTCCAAAATATCACTGCATACACAGGATATAGATCTAAATACAAACTCAGTTCATACAACCTCCTGCCTCAAGCGGTACTACAAAAGCAGAAAAAAATCCATGGCGACAACAATCACTAAAGGTAAGACATGAAGTTTATTATTGCTCTGGAGTCCTTCTCATGAATAACTACTTCCATCCTTCAGTGTCTTCAACTGTCTATGAGGTAAGTATTGTGGGATATTTGTACACTGGGTGAAGATATAATGCTCTGATTGATTTAAAAGAGCTGAATGGCCAATAGCTAGGCAAGAGGTATAGGCGGGACTTCCTGGCAGAGAGGAAGTAGGAGGTGATCATGGAGGTACACACAGGAGATATCAACAATACTGGAGAAAGTCAGACATATAGAATGAAAGAATGGTACAAAGCCACATGGTAAAACACAGATTAATAAAAGCAGGTTAATTTAAGTTATAAGAACTAGTTGGGAACAAGTCTAAGCTAAAGGCCAAGATATCATAATTAATAATAAGTCTCCATGTCATTATTTGCGAGCTCGTGGTCCAAAGAAAAATCCGACTGCCAAGTATTCTTCTATTTCTGCTTTGTGATTAAGGAAACAGAAGCCCAAGCAGTTCCAATAAATCACACAAGACCTGTCTCCCGAGTCCGATGTTCTTTACTGTTATCTGTAGTCAATCCAAGAGCCGTGGGAATCACATCTTCTAGGAACGCCACCTGGTAACCCGAGATCCCCAGGTTTATCCAGGCACATTGCTCAAGACCACTTAAGTCTGACATCACTATTCTTCCGACCAGCCTTCTTTGGGTATGAGACAAGCTTATGTATCCATAGTGCTGTCCAACCACATTTTTCTTCTTGGATAGAGAACCCATAGGACACTTTAAATCTTGCACTGAAGCTGGCATGCCATATGTATGCCAGCATCCTGAAATACCTGCCCAACACCTCCACTAAAAAGGACGTGAGGTTAATGAACACAAATGATCTTTAGCAAGCATATGCCAGATACAGAGATCTCGAGGGCCAGACTACGTAGCCCAGGCTTATCTTGAGCTCCAGATCTTCTCGCCTCTGCTTTCCACAGGGTAACATTACAGACATGTGCTGCTACTCCCAACCCTCACCACGTGCTTTCTGTGAGAGCCTCATCCATCTTTTAAAAAATATATTCTGCAATTCTCTTTGACAACAGAACACCCTCTGAATCTGAAGCCTTTGGAACTGACCATCTATCTGCTTTTAAAAATCTAATTTCTGGAATACTTTCCTGTGAGATTTCTAAGATTACTCCTAAGTGGTTCGTCCACCAGACTGGCACATTCTGTTGCATGTTTTC
This sequence comes from Ondatra zibethicus, assembly GCA_004026605.1. Lineage (NCBI taxonomy): Eukaryota > Metazoa > Chordata > Mammalia > Rodentia > Cricetidae > Ondatra > Ondatra zibethicus. Next base: position 44,933 of record PVIU01014942.1, on the reverse strand, counting down.
TTACTTTGTTTTTTCACAGACCGGGAAGGGAACCCAGGCCCTCCTGGGTACTTTGCAAACGCTCTGTGATTGTGCTACACCCCTAAGCCCTGATATGCTCTTTCAACATCCTCATGCATGTGTGCTACTTCAAATAGCTAGGATGCAGAGATCTGAGGAGGTGGCCAAGGCATTCTTGGCTTGAAAGGTGAGTGGGAGTTCCACGGAAGGAAGATGGTGGAGAAGAGGTGAGGTAAGCTGGAATAGGTGCCTCTGGTCTTCCAAGAAGGTGGCACTGTTTTCTCGCATCATGGGATGCTAGCAGATGCCACCACTGGTGTGACACACTGAACCTTTCCCTCCTTCTAACAGGTTAAATTGTAGCCCCTCTCATGTCCTTTACCTCATTACTCTTTTTTAAGTTCATTTTTATTATTTTTAATTATGTGAATAGGAGGCAGAAGGGCAGGTGTCCATAGGGGTCAAGGACACCAGGTCTCCCTGGGGCTAGAGTTACAGGAGGTTGTGCTGCCTAGCATGGATGCTGGAAACTGAACTCAGGTGCTCCGTAAGAGCCGCACATGCTCTCAGTCACTGATGGCTAGAGCCATCTCTCTTGCCCCTAGCTCACCCTTTTGAAAAGGCAAGTTTAACAGCACACTAAGTGCCCAGCCTAACTTGAAAACTATTTCCCCACAGCACATCAGACACAGTCCGTATGTACAGTCACCCGTCACTAGGATTCTGCGCCTGGTGTCACACTGGGAGAAAGCCAGTGTGCTCTTTCTGAGGAGCAGGAAGGACACAGTAAGACTAAAGAGCTTCAGGAAAAAAGTCAACAAAGATTGGTCGCCCTGAGGCAACCACATGTATCAACCCACCCATCAAGAAGAGTGCAGGGCTTGCTCAGTTAATATTTGAAAACCTCAAGCTTCCTGAGTAAATATATTATTCTGTGAACTTTGAGACTTGGGCACGGGGCACCGAAGACCTTTAAAATCACTTGGAAATCTGTTTCAAACCAAGACTCTCCTCAGTATAACTTCACATAGGGAAAACTGGCGCTGTTTGACAGCTATTAGAGCCACGGGGAAAATAACGAATGTCTGACGCTAACTCCGAACAAAGAAAGCAACTTACTGTGAAATAGGAAACAGGTTATACCAAGTCTTTACGCAGCAGCCGGGGTAATACACTTCCCTCTTAGCTACTCGGAACTGTCAGTGGGAGGAAGGGGACGCACACTGCCTCGGCTGCAGACAAAAGGATACCCTTAGATGTTCATCTTTGTAACAACTGCATGTGACCATCCACAGTTAACTAACCCTTTAAATTTTAGGCACTTTAGAGTTAGCAGGCTCTGCTCCCACTCTCTCACCACCGGAGGGGGCCTTCCAACTGCCCAGCAGTGCCCTTAGGCGACTTTTCTCTGGAGATCAGAGGTTGTGAGCCAAGCTTTCCAAGCTGTTACCTTTCACCCAGACACTGGGTCAACCTAAGGCAATGCAGCTGGCTTAACTATTAGCCCAGGAGCTTTTTCAATGGGTGCTGGACCAGCGGGTAACTAACCTCTCCAATTACCAACAAAAAGTAATTATTCCATTTATAAGTGCTTTCTTTCTAGAGGAGTTTTCTTTATAGACCTAAGAAAAGTCAGTTGCAGAGAATTTTACTCTGCTCTCTCTGCATCTACTGCGAGCGTTGGTCTACAGCTTCATAAATGCAGAAGCGCAAGGATAATGTTCCTAGCTTAACGCACATTCTTAACCATAGATCAGTTTTGAAATGTCCCTGGTACTGCCTATGCCATCAGAACAACAAGTGCCCGCCTTTCTGGTACACACTGATTCTATTTACAATAGCATCTATGTTGTACTGTGCATTTCCTTAGAAACCAAAAGCTATTTCCCAGGCCTCTACCTTCCCAAGCTATGGCAAGAAAGTCAGTAAACTGCGGGCTGGGAGGTTTAGCTCCATGAGAGGTCCTGGACTGAATGACCACCACCAAGAAATAAAATAAAAATCGGCTTGTATAATACAAACAAATCTGCTGGCCAAACAGATTTTTAAAAAGCTTTAAAAAACCACAAGACAAAGAATTAGCGATTTAGTTTACCTGGTAGAATGCTTATGCAGCATGGGGGCAGCCCTTGGGCTGTATCCCCAGCAACACACACACACACACACACACACACACACACACTCAAAAGTAGAATGAAAATTTGTTCCCATCTTGAAAACTGAGCTCAGAATCCTGCTGGGGACAACCCAAGTAAAAACACACAGCAAAAGAAAAACAGGGAGGAAAAAAATAGGCAACCCTCATACCTTCTCGGTTAGTTTCACAAGAGCAATCACCTTGAAGCACTAAACAGAAGCAGAAGTCTGCAGAGTAAACACTCTCTCTGGAAAACACAGACAACACGTGCTCCCTCCTGGCACCTGGTACAGAGCTTGCTTCCCAGCTCCAACAACACTGGCTGAAGGTCTTTGGTAGAAGTGAGCAGAGGAAGCCTGTAATCCTTAAAACTCAGTAGCCAACCTGTAAATACAATCCTACCTCTCAAAGACCTACTCTAGGAAACCCTGACAACCCCAAACTGAAACTTTGTTGCTTGTGTATTATATATTCGGAACCACATCGGCTAGCATCATACAGGGTTTGGTGCATTTGTTGACTCTCCCTACCTACCCAGGGCCACAGTCCCAGCCACTGCACTGCTACTGGGTAATAACTAGTTTAGGACTGAAACACAAATGGTAAGCCGATCCCTGTGAGTTCTCTTGGTGAAGGAAATCCCACTGGTGATCACAGGGTGCCTTCTGGAAGTTAAGCGCGACTTTGCTCCTCCTCTACTTTTCCTGGAGTCCCACCATCTGGCACAGCTACAACCCATCACCCTGGAGAATATTTTAATGAACTGCCTTGCCTTCCCACAAAGAGCCACACGTACCTCTCCTCCCGGAGACAGGCTCCTGGAAAGTTCCTGAAGGATCAAGTTTGAGCTGGGCTCTCCGTGCGAGCGGCCGGTCGTGGGTAGTGGCCGCTGTCCCCGCAGGCAGACCGCCCCTAAGAAGCTGACCGGCACGGAAAGCACAGAGGACGGTGAGCTCAGGGGGCTGCAGAAGCCAGGCCCGCGCGCCTCAGGCAGCACAGGGTTTTTGGAATGCAGGGCGTGGCTCTCTGCTACAGCTAAAGAAGTGAGTCAGCCCCTGTGCGATCCTAACCAATAAGCGCGTTCACTGTCGTTTAAGGCGGAACTTTCCTTTCTTGATTTAGGTCGAGTTCAGCTTTAGGTCCAGTTTAAGCTTTTACGAACTTTAACACTTCGAAAGTTTGTGAAAACTTTTCTGAAGCCAGAACTAATCATGTTATAAGAACCAGTGGAAGTCCTTGGGTTTCTGCTGGTACAAGTTCCTGAGTTGAGGCTGTAATGGGTGCAAAGTGCTCTTGAGACCTCCATCAAAGCAGGTTGAGAGCTGACCTGCAATGAGTCTGGAATGTGCCCACCTAAGGTGGCCAAATTACATGTGACCCTACATGCAAGACACTTAGCTCAGCGCTACACAGAGTATATGCCAAGTCCTGAATCCGAAGCTCCACTATTGTCAACAGCCATAGACTGAGCAGGGCCAGGTGACACAGACCTGTAATCACAGTTAATCCAGAGGCTGAAGCAGGATACCTGTCTGGGCAATTTAGGGAGACTCTGACTCAAACTTTCAAACAGCTTTTTGCTTGTTTGTTTGTTTGGTTTTGGTTTTTGAGACAGTCCTGGCTGTCCTGGAACTAGCTCTTGTAGACGAGGCTAAGATCGAACTCACAGACATCCTCCTGCCTCTGCCCGTGAGTGCTGGGATTAAAGGCGTGTGCCACCACCGCCCAGCTTGTTTATTTTTAAGGGGTGGCAAGGGCTGGGTGTAGCCATATGAGTAAGTTCTAGCTTAACACACACCAGGTACTAGGTTCCATTCCCTAAACTGCAAAGGAAAAACTTTTAAATGATAAACTAGCCTTTAATTTTAAAAATTGTTTCTTATGCTAAAAATACACAGAGCATTTTACAGCTGAAATAACTGTTTGGTGTTGCATGGTTTGACTCTCTTAAATCATGAGAAACGTAGGCTTATGGTTTAAGTTTCTTGGATTTGATGTAATTATATAATTGAAAGGAAAAGATTACTAGTGAAAAAAATCTTAAAGGAGTGATATTTAGAAAATTAAATACACATAAAAAGAAAGAATATATTTTTAAAAGACATTCTATCTAGACACAGTGGCTTAAATATCATATTCTAATAGAAAAATTAAAAGAAACTGTAAACAGTTGGGATTTGGCAAATTAGAGGAGACTACAGAACTCCTAATTCCGAGGGTCCTGATCTATTAAAACATGAACTAATTGATCACTAGTATTAATGGAGTTTCTGACAGGATTATTTTTATTATCTTTATTATTTTTATTATTTGTTATTACTGTGGGTGGGTGGGTGCGCATACACGCTTGAGTGCAAGTGTGGAGGTCAAAGGACAGCTTCAAGCAGTCAGTTCTCTTCCTACCTAATGTAGGTTCCAAGGATTGGACTTGGGTCATCAGGCCTGCATGGGAAGCATCTTTATCCACTGAGCTATCTCACCAGCTCAAGAGATTTTGTTTATAAATTGCAAAATTTTGTTTATAAATCTTCTTAGGTTTAGAGAAGATCTCTTGAGTTTGACTCCCTCACCCACCACGTGTGTGTGTGTGTCTGTGTGTGCATGCAAGTGTATGGTATGCACATGCACACAAACACATGCATGGCTGAATGTATGTTTTTGCTTAGAGGCCAGAGGAAACTCTTGGGTGCCTTTCCTTAGGACCACTCATTTTTAATTGTTTTGGTTTTTTTGAGACAAAGTTGGCCTGGAATTCCCCAACTAGGCTGAAGCCCTAGAGATCTGTGTCTTCACTTCCCCAATGCTGCCGCTATGAGTATGCACCACCATGCTCAGCTCTCCCATCTACTTATTTATGTGTTTGCTTATTTATTTATTTGGGAGGGGGTGTGCCACAGCACCTGTGTGGAGATCAGAGGACAACTAACAGGAGTCAGTTCTCTTTTTCCATCACGTGGGTTCCAGGGATCAAACTCAGGTTTCTCAGGCTTAGCCCCCACGAGCCCTTGCCCGAGCCATCTTGACAGCCCAAGCCTGGTGTCTGGCTTTTTATGTGGGTTATTGTGGGTTCTGGGGTTTTAATTCAGGGTCTAGTTGTTAAACAGCTAACACAACAAATGCTTCTCAGGCAGAGCCATTTCCCCAGATCACTGTGGGTTTCCTTACAGCCAGTCATCCCACTGGCAAAGATTTCTCTAACCAACGAGATCTAAAGTGAGAATGGGGTCTTCCTAAAACATTGTTCTTTCCTATGAGGGAGAAAGCAGAAAGAACATGGTACCATGAACCAAAAAGTACCCTTCCTAGTCTGAGTTCTGCCAGTAGCTGACCAGAACCACAGCTTCATCTCTCTGAAGTTCTCTGCCAGTTCTTCCACTAGGAAAAACAAACTGGACTGGGAAAACAAATGGTCAAAAGGGGGCAGAAGCAAGACAGGTCTTCCACTTCTGTCTAGCAACAGACACCCAGCACATGAAGGGAGCCTGATCATGCACTTCCCCCAATTCCCCACAGAGGTAACACTCACCAACCCTTGAAGCTAACTTCTGGAAGCCTCTGTGTTCCATCTCCATCTCTTGGCAACTCACTATCAACAGGTGTGACAGGAAGGCGTCCCTTTATGCCTGTACCATTTCTGCCATTCTTGGTTCAAACACTGGCTCCTTGTGCCAGAGTCATGGACGTTGGATGCTGTCCAACTGCTATTTCTGCTGAAGGCCCCTCCCTCGGGGCCTCCGGACAAATCAGCACCATCACATGATAAATGTCAAAGTTCAGCATGCCATCAGGTCTTACACCTTTCCTCCCTCAGTCACTGACCTGTACCTTTAAAGGAGATGAAAACGGAAACAGTCTCCTTAAAAGGCAGCGTCTCAAATGTTGACGTTCATTCAGATTTTTAAAAACAATGATTTTATTTAAAAAAAACTACTGCTATTTATTATACCTTGTGAAGTATGTTGGTTATATATTATATATTAGGATATTATTTACTAGGCAATATGTTGGTTGCTATATTGAACTTGACATTCAGAGCAAGTGTTAAGCCCAGGAAGAAGGACACCTTCCTAAATGCCATCAGCTGCAATCAGAACTCAAAGCACTTAAAATACATTTCCCACAGCCTTTATGTACCTGAAACAAGGCTGCAATTATTGATATAGTTATGGTATTCTCACAAGAGGGAGGGGTTAAATATTCCCGGTTCTTTGTTATCCACAATGGCAACACAAAGTACAAAGCTTCTCAGTATATAGTTATGAAAAAACAAAAACAAAGATTAGCCCACAGGCCAGATGTAGACCATTCGGTCCATCAGAAGGCAGCTTCTACTCCATGGAACCCAGTCTTTAAATCATACTGCCGAAGAAAACACTGCTCTATCTGTGCTTTCCCATGGGTATTGGGCATAGTCACTTCCACATCTGTGCCACGCTGGGCTTGCTGTCTAATGAACTTCTTGAATCAATCATTTTACTTCTCCTAGTCCAGACCAACTCTCAAGCCTGTCTTCTCCTAGAACTTGCTTCCTGGCCCGAGCCCTGAAGAGATTGCTCCTGTCCTCTCTCCTTCCCCAAGGAAGACCTCATTAATTCATCTCACCCTTCTCTGTGAGCTCCCTACCCTCTCCCCTAGCAGGTGACTGCATCTGAGGCAGGCAGCAGTGTATTTCAGAGGCCTAAGCTACTCTAAGGAGGCATTGTTGTTGGTCTAATGCTGCCCAAGTCATATAACAACCTAGACAGTGAAAAGAAAACTTGGCTGCTGCATCCGGAATAAACAACTATTAGAGTTTCTGAAACCCAGTTGGCGAGCAGAAGCCAAGCATCAGCTGTGCTTCTCCACTCTTTCCGACACGTTCCAACAATACAGAAGGCTTCTCGGGAAGCCAATCCAGGACTTCCTGAGAGGAAGGGAAGTTTATACAGCATTGTGTCATCTCGAATCTCAGTTCCCCAAACACTAGCCCACTGAAGAGTGGCGTTAACTCCGTGTAGCTTCCTTCCAGTAGGGAACGTATACGCATGCTTGATAATTTGCCAAAGTGCTCATTTCTTCTTTCATATAAATCTCTCAGTGTATGTATTATAGTTACAATATCTCTGTTTAGCTGCCTTTAGTAATGACTTCAATAAAGTACAATTCAAGACAATTGTATTCTCTCTCTCTCTCACACACACACACTCACACTCTCACACACATGTTGTAGACTAATCTTTTTGTACACTGTGAAGATATGTCACTCTGATTGTTTAATAACAAGCTGAACATCCAATAGCTAAGCAGGACTTCCAGGCACAGAGGACGCTGAGAAGGCTGGAGACATGGCAGAAAGTGAGCAAGACCTGCAGGAGGACAAGTGAATGCCCCAAATCAGGCGGCGACACATAGGTGAATAGAATGCTATTTAATTTAATTTAAATTAGAAGTGCTAATTAGAAACATGCCTAAGCTATCAGCCGAGCTTTCCTAATTAATAAGAAGTCTCCATGTCATGATTTGGGAGTTGGCAGGAGGGACAGAAAAATCCACCCACCCACCCCCACACACATACACACACACCCATGAGGGGTACATTTGTTTGGATGATCTAATCAAAAGTCATGTGGCATTTGTATCAGAGCAAGCACCTAGAGTCATTGCCACATATATACCCACATATCTACAGTCACTAGTTTAATTAGTGTCAATACATATCTGTGTTTATGACAGCAAACATTACCACTCTTCCCAAAAAGCTATGTCAGAAGCCAGCTGCCCTATTATCCAATTAAATGCTTCACAGCTGCTATTTGTGACAAAGGACACTGAAACATTCCAAATATAATCAAGAGAGGCAGTCAGCATTCTTTAGCCTGTGTGTAACAGAAATGACACCTGAAGCATCCAAGGCCAAGAAGCAAGATGGGGTGAACCGAATGAAGATGTCAGGCAGCAGTAATGCCTGATGGAGCATCTCTGGGCCTTAGGATCCACTCCCCAGGAACTCTTCAGGGACAAGAAACCCCCTGGAGCCTCCCTTCTACTCAATTCCCAGCCCTGCCACTGTGAGAGACTCTTCCACATTTAGAGCTGTAAATTTTAAAATTCTCAGCAAAGACTTTCACCTTCTAGCCAGGGCCATGTATCTATGATGCCCCAGTCTACAAGAGAATCGTCTAGTTAGACTGGTGGGAGAAGTAAATTCCATCAGAAGACAATGGATCTAACTAAGCTGGGCAGTGGTGGTGCACTCCTTTAATCCCAGCACTAGCGGATTTCTGTGAGTTCAAGTCCAGCCTGGTCTACAAGAGTGAATTCCAGGACAGCTGGGGCTGCTATACAGAGACACCCTGTCTCAAAAAACCAAAAAAAGAAAAGAAAGAAAGAAAGACGGGCAGAAAGAAAGAAAGAAAGAAAGAAAGAAAGAAAGAAAGAAAGAAAGAAAGAAAGAAAGAAAGAAAATGGGTCTACTTCATAGAAGTGGGTCTCAGGAATTAAATCAGCACCTAGCATAAAATTCACTCTATGCCTAAAGTGGAGGCTGATCCAGGCATTTCTCCACTTGGTTATAAACTGCATTCTAAATGTTCACTAAAGGTTAAAGCCACTGAACTTTTGCCTAGATGCTGAGTTCTGTCACTGGAGACATCATGTCTAGAGTGTAGATACTGGCATCTCCGGCCCATCCTAAATAGCCCACTTAACTCAGGGCTGATCTGAAATTCGACATCAATAATATTTCTAATACTGCACTCAGACTTCATTCAAAACATGGAAAACGCATCTGGAATTCTATCTACAATTTAATTCATTTATGGCATCCTTGGTCATGGCAGTGGCGTCCATCCTGCACACGTTAGTTTAGATTTGCTCTATCTATAACACTGCAAGTCAGTTTGTAACATCTGAAAAATCGAGGACTTACAAACAATACCCTCATAAAAAAGAAAACGCCACATATATTAAACCATTAGCCTAAAGTATTTTAATAGAAAATTTAAAATTTTTTAAATGTTGCTGGTTTGGAGAAGACTGTCAGGCATGCCATCATAAACACGGTGGCAACAATCAGTAATATAAACTATCTCACACTTCAAAGGTTTTAATGGTAATCTAGCACTGAATACATTCAAAAGGATGCATTTAAGATTTCTGTTATGGAACATAATAATAAAATCAGCACCCACACAGTCACCACACCTAAGAAGCCAGCCATTCGAAAAGAAACCTGACAGCTCTCTGTGTGCTCCTCTTCCTGTCTGAGGCTGAAATGGTTTCTTTTCAGAGTTGTGTTAAAGATTTAGAAGACCTTGGTCTAAGAAGTGCCTTTTATAATAAAATAGAGTATGGTGGCTCATGCCTGCATACTCACTGGGAAGGTGGACAAATTGAAAGCCAGTTTAGGCTACATAGTGAAACATGGTCTCAAAAAAACTAAAATAAGGGTGCTAGAGAAATGGCTTCACCGTCACAAGCACTTAACTGCTCTTGCAGAAGACCTGAGTTTCAGCCCCAGTACCCACATCAGGTGGCTCACAACACCTTGAACTCTGGCTCCTTTTCTGGCTTCCACAAGTAGGCACTCACAGGCACAAACCCATACACAGGCACACGTACATTCATATATAATTAGAAGTAAAAATAAAATCTTCAAAATCGCCAAAATGTGCAAACAGAGAAGTAAGTATTCTGTACCTTCTGGAAACATAGCACAGAGGCAATTGGATATAATGGAACATAAAATTGCTGGGCTGGCTAGTTTGTGTCAACTTTACACAAACTAGAGTTATCGGAATGGAGGGAGTTTCAATTGAGAAAATGCCTCCATAAGATTAGTGATTGATGGGGGAGGGCCCAGCCCATGGTGGGCGATGCCCTCTCTGGGCTGGTAGTCTAGGTTCTATAAGAAAGCAGGCTGAGCAAGCCAGAGGAAGCAAGGCAGCAAGCAGTGCCCCTCTAGGGCCTCTGCATTCACTCCTGCCTCCAGGTTCCTGCCTTGCTTGATTTTCTGTCCTGGCTTCCTCCAAAGATGAACTATGATCCAGAAGTATAAGCCTCCCCAACTTGCTTTTGGTCACGATGCGTCCTTGCAACAACAGACATCCTAACTAAGACAACTGTTGAATTCAGTCCTGGAGAAACCGGATCCTACGTGGTACCCTGCCAAACACAGAAACCACTAGGGAGACAGGCTATTGTAGTACCTGGCTTTACTCCATGGACCTAGCCAGGACTGGTAATATTAAAGTGCACCAAATCTCCCTGATACAATGTCAGGCCATGAGATGTGTGCCTGGAGAGGTCAACTCCAAATTACCCAAAGGGAGGTATTATTAAGCCAAGACCAACTGGTTCTCTCATGACATAAAAAGACAAAGGGAAAGGGGAATCTCAAAGAACAATAATGAACTCCAATTCACTTATCATCCATCATGGAAAAGTGAGCCAACAACCAGAGGGAAAAACAGAAATCAAAGAAAACAACCCACTAATGAAGGGCTTAATTTTGTTGCAACTGTATGTTGATCCACTTACATGACAGAAGACATAAATTAACATGTCATCTGTGAAATTAAAGGAATTATATGTCAAAGAAAGGGCATGTACACAAGGGAGTGAACAAGTCAGTACAAATTGTTTAAGTGAAAAACCACGCATTTGAGAAGGAGCAGCTGAATGACATCGTAATACATGCTGAGGAAGAGGACATTAACTGAGCCAACGGAAAGCAAGGGCATCTGAAATCAGGGGCCAACATGCAGAAAAGTGCAGTAGACTCAACACAGTTCACAAAGTATTGGACTGGAATCACCCTGGAGTGCAAGACACTGCCTGCTTCTTTATGGACAAGCAGCACATGCATCATGGTCTGGGATTCCAGAAGGTGGTCCCATGGTTCCGAATACTCGATACCTCGACATGGACAATGTTAGACACGTGCTTAAAGAGAAAAGGACGGTTCTTCTTGATCAGCCCCATCTCTTATCTAAATGCCTCATTTGAGCTGGTAATGCCTAAAGAAGGTTGGCGTCTTCAATAGCACAACTGAAAACCAAGAGGGCACTGCCTGAAGAAGGAAACTAGGGCACCTCATTTTAAAAAGCAGCCCCCCCTCCATTTCCGTGAGACTTCATGCTGATCATGTTAATTTCCAGATACCATCTCACTATAGCCTCACTATCACCAGCGCGTGGTCCCTCCCAGTGGTGCCTGAACTAGTATTTCAAAGCTGACGAGCTTTGGATTTAAAGTGTTCACAACTTTACAATTCTTTCCATCTGTAATGCTAACTCGCGTAGTTTAGATTGAGACACTGATTAGCGAATGTCTAATTCGAATGTCCTATGCCTCTGAAAGCTGCCTTGATCTAGTCCCCTCCTCCTGACACCTGGGTAATTAATTCATCACCCTCCTTCGAGCTCTGCACATTTTATGTATCTTTCATAAATTCTACTACTTTCAATTGAGATGTTTATTTTATTTGTTAAGGCTTCATTACTGACCCTTGAAGCAGAATTAGCATGTTTTATCTGTACTGGAATTTACCTCCCACCCCAAACCCATGAGAGCAAGTACCCAGAAAACTGAGTGTTGACCTGAGAATACCACAAAGCTGCAACCCAGCTGGGGACTACAGCTGGGGACTGCACACACCTTGCAGATATGACCGGAATTATATTGATGCTTGGGATACTCAGAAACCATAGAAGGCCCATCCTAAGGAGGTAATAAAACAAATCAAGCATTTTATCTGTGAAACACTTCTTTAATTGTTACTCCCATGATTACTTTCTGTTATGAAGACCCTCAATCCTAAGGAAGCCCCAGAGTGATAATCCAAGGACGTCTCTCTGGTTTTAGCCATAAACTTCCACATGGAATAGACAAGAATGAATTTTGTAGCAATTCAATAATCCCCAGATTCACTGTGAACTATAAATGCATTTTACGAGGAAATAAGAGAAATGAATGTTTTAAGATTTTATAAATCTGATTCATGAAATTGACACAAATGAATGCTTTGAAATACCCTAGGTCTTTTCTCTTTCTTTCTTTCTTTCTTTCTTTCTTTCTTTCTTTCTTTCTTTCTTTTCTTTTCTTTTCGTGGCTTAATAACAAGTGTTTTAAGAGTTAAATGGCGGAGATTTAAAATAAAAACAATCACCATGATCTCTGCCATTACTTAGCAAGTCCAGGCTTCAGTTACTCCCGTCTAAAGGGCAAATGCTAGAAGGAACTGAGCCATGTGGTCCAGACGATCCAAGCCAGCTGTTCTCTCTATTCTCTGTGATTTCGTAATCAAGCCAAGGTGAACATTAAGCCACTCAGGTGCTGTCTCTCGGCAAGCAATTTACTTTCCACTAAAACCTAATTTCTGAATCAAAAGTAAAACCACATGCAGTATATGGAGGTACTCTGATTGCCTGACCCAAACGGGGAGTTCAGATGTAGAGATGATGGCGAGGGGACAAAGGAAGTAGAAAGGTAGTGAGCAGCTCGGATCTGTCTCCAAGCCTTGCCACCAAGCAGCCAGAAGACAAGTCAGGGGTCATCCACAAAGCTGAGCTCATAGTTCAATAATGTCAGTGGGACCCCTGAGAACAGAAACTTAAGTAAAAAAATTACTCTGGGCATTTACCTCCCATTCCCAAAGTCATATGGTCACGAGGCTATATATTTAACCAAACCTTGATACCATCAGCCAAAGCGACGTATTCCTATCACAGCCAAGAACTGGGATCTGCAGACTTGGGCTCTGATGTGCCTTCACAATAGGAGCACTGGTGCATTGGAGCCAACTTGCACCATGCCACTGCAGCGGACTGCTAATTTCTCAGGGCCACTGGCAAGCTGGCCACAGTAAGACTTAAACTAGAGGAACTCAGGCTGGAGAGATGGCTCAGTTGATAAAAACACTTACTGCTCTTGCAGAGAACCTGAGCTTGTTCCCAGCACCCACGTCAGGCAGCTCACACCCGCCTGTAATCCCAGCTCCAGGGGACCCATTGCCCTCTCCATGGGCACACACACAGACATGCATCCAGACAAATAAGTAAAAATAAAATGAATTTTAAAAAATTATAGAAACTTGAAACTTTTATAATTATAACCAAAGTAAAGATAATAAACACTCAAAATTAATTATTTCCTGATTATTTTTGCCATTAACTAGGTTCCTGATGCTTGTCACAACTACTGCATCTAATTCATAGAAAACCATATAATGGAGTGTACATAGCTTTCAAACCTGCTTTTGGTGACTTTTATGGGGTAGGCTGAAATCCAGCATAGTAGAAGTATTTATGACCCTCAGAAACCTGCTGGCATTGGAAGCCCTCCTGGCAGAGCCACAGCGCTGACACTTACCGGACTTTGCCACCTAAAGTATTTATCAGCATCCTTTCACAGAGATGCCATGTTTGAGCTGGCCCATCTTTTGAGTCAGAATAAAGTCTGATCAACTGTAAATCACAAATACACACAATATGAATAGAAAGCAACCACATCTGTTGTGACCCTGTAATGCTACGGAAAGTCCTATGGATAGTCTTTCATGTCACAATAGGGATTACCAAATCCAATACACAGATTATTCAACTGGAGAAGGAACTAAATGGCACAGAGCAAGTGGGGCCTAGAAATGCCTGACTCAGTATATCTGAGTTTCTCACTACCACATGCAATGATACCACCAGCAGTGCTTTTATCCCAGTGAGCTGGACATCAGCTAGACGCAACTGTCAGCTACCAACAATTGTTCAGAGACAGAGTAGTATGGGACAATTCTTACAAGGTTCACTGAGAGCCAGAAAGTTGGAAAGGGAGCTCTTTAAGACTCAGGGTTCTAGAGGGAAGCTCATTAAGACTCAGGAAATAAACAACTCAGAAGTCCCCAGGAGTTCTGGAAATTGATGCACTAGGTTATTTAAGAGCCAGTGCTGCTGAGGAGACCAGGACTAAAGGAGCAGCCTGGACAAGATACTGCCTGCAAGGGTTCCAGCTTTTGTGAATTATCAACCATGCTGGAGTGGGATTTCAGTGATGCAGCTGCCTTTGATTCATCCCTGCTCCCATAAGTAACTGTTCAACCATACTCTCCTGCACAGAACTCCAATGAATGCATTGGTACACCAAGAGGGACTTGGATCTGTAGCGTCTGCAGTCGATTTCCCATGAAGGGTGAGTAGATGCTTGTTTCCCATCTCTCCAGGGACAGTGTCACACACGGAGAAGGAAAATTTGTGGGCAACGGATCAAATTTTACTCATTCAGCAATTTTGTTCATAATTACTTCTAATACCCACAAGAGCTACCTAAAGAAGTGGACATAGGGGTCCCTGAAAGCAAGAGCATCAGTATTTTTCAGGCGCCATTCCTAGTTTAACTGCTGGCCTTAGTACAAAGGATCTGCCTGCTGTCCATCAGGGCTGACGCGCTCAACTAAGAACACTGTGTCCTCCACAGAATGGCTCATACAATGTCAAGCCTTCTCAGTGTTGACTTGAGTTTTCTGTCCTGCCCTGTTCCCACAATCGCTAAGTCCCAAAGAAATCACACAGAGGTCTACATCAGTTATAAACTGATTGGCCCATTAGCTCAGGCTGTGTTAGCCACGTGGCTCGGTACCTTATGCAGCGGGGCAGTCACATCTTGCTTCTTCTGTGGCGGGGTCAGGACTGCAGAAGAATGGGCTTCCTTCTTCCCAGAATTCTCCTGTCCTCAATGACCCACCTCTACTTCCTGTCTGGTTGTCCTGCCTATACTTCCTGCCTGGTTACTGGCCAATCAGCATTTATTTAAAATATAATTGACAGAACACAGACCACCGTCCCACCTCATCTCAGGGTTAGTATCATGTTCTGAAGTTTCTAGAATACTTTAAATTTTTCTTAATCCTTATTTTAATTTTATGTGCGTGGGTATTGTGCCTGAATGTATGGCTGTGCACTATGTGTGCGCAGTGACTCAGAGGCCAGAAGAAAATGCTCAGATCTCCTGGAACTGGAGTTACAGCTAGTGATGAGCAGCCATGTGGATGCTGGGAATTAACCTGAGACCATTGGAAGAGCAGCCAGTGTTCTTAACGGTGGAGTCACATCTCTGTTTGATACTTTTTAAAACATTTTCAGTTTTTATATATCTACATCACTTGACTCTACTGCCCTTTTGCTATGACTTCTTAAAAATGATTCACCCAGTCATTAAAAGAATTCCAAAGAGCTAACAAAAATTTACTTACGGATTATTGTAAAAATATTCTTGTCATCTTGGTTTCCTATAAGATACTAGCTTCTCCCAGTGTTCCGGCACATTTCCATCACCTGTTACCAGGAGAAGGAATCTCATTAGTTGCATGGCCTTTACTAATAACACTTATGAAACCAAAGAGATAACAACAAAAACCCCAGTGGTCCAAAATTCTACCACTTACTAACCACAGGCCCTTGGGAAAGTAATTCCTCTCCCTGAGTCTCCATTTCTAAATGAGTATCAAATATCCCCTACTGTCTATGTTTAGTGACAGTTAAGTAAGCTAAAGGGCATGGTCCACATCCTTTGATCCAACAGAGATGTTGTCTCAGCAACAGGGACATCCGACACTTATGATTACAACTTCTTTATTGCCCATATGTTGAGCTCATCAAATACTGGAGATCCACACGCGTTCATCCAATAATGGAATATGCCCAGCAAAGTGCTTGTGCTTTGAAAGAGGACTCATTCAGAACAGTATTTCACCGCTGTTTTTAATCTTGTAACAGAGAGGACTCACAGACTAGGAATAGGACTTTCGTGTTCTTCTTTGTTGCATAGGGTCATAATAGAAACGCACCACTTGTGTCCCCGGAGAATGCAACTATTGGTCAGTTTATGTGAAGAACATGTTGCTCCAGGGAGTGAACACTGACAGAGAAGGAACATGAGCTAACTTTCCTAAGTAAAGCCCTAACTCAGAGCAAAGAGAATGACAACACTGGTGACATGGCTCCATCTATATACAGAGCTGCAACAGTCACCTGGAGAAAAGACAGAGGCTTTGTGTGACCCAAGTTAGTAGGAGGTGCAGGGTGGACCAAGAAGGGAGGAGAGGGAAGAAATGCCACAGAAATCCAGGGTCAGAGACAACTGGCCAGCAGCAATAAAAGTACAGAAGGACTTCCCTTTAGAGAAAGACTAAAGCCCCAACACAGAGAACAACATGCTTATTGGCTAGCTATGGCTTTATAAGGCTGTCCACTTTGCAAAGAAGCTTTTAAAAGCATGGAAAATGCTGTACAATTTGATATAGGTTTAAAATAAGTAGGTGTGAAGCACACCTAGCTATTTAACAACAGAGCAATCTTTGTCAAATAGTTTATTCCGTCTAGGGCTCAGCACACACCAGGTCCATACAATGAGAACAATAATGCCTACAGTTCAAAGCAGACATATGGAGCTGAGTGTGTAGACCCTCCACACAAGGTGTCCTCAAAAGAAAATCCCAACTAGTGTGTCACTAATGATTACAGTAGACTATTAAGTTCCTTGTTATAAAAGGCAACAGTATGCAATCCAGTAAATTCATAGACTCTCTGTGTAGACACTTTGGAAAGAGGTTTAAATCTTCTTCTGACAGTAACACAAACTTTCCTAGCATTTATTTTTCAAATTGATGGTATGTTTGCAATTTTAAAAAAACAAAATATAATTACATCATTCTCCTCTTCCCTCTGCCCTTCCAACCTCTCAAATCCTCTCCCTCCCACTTCCTCTCAAATTCATGGCTTCTTTTCTTTAATTATTAGTTATAAATACAATGGGGCTACCACTGGGTGTTGGATAACCAACCAGGGAGCCCATTCCTGGGGAAGACAAATTCTCCCTCTCTGTGCAGTCACTGTTTTCTCATAGATTTTCCCTTCCATATTGGCATATTTGTTGCTGTTGTCCTTCTCCAGGTCTTGTTTAGACAGCCATACTGTTGAGGTATTGAAGCTTCCCTGTTGTTACTAGGAGACATTTATATCATAATGAAGTGTTAAACGGAAATTGCCACCTTCTCTGGCAGCCCTTCCTGACATCAGCCAAGAGAAAGCGCTATGTACCTGCTGGTGTTGTATCAGCACTGAGTTCTTTCTATGGTGATGGACTCTGAACTGGAGAAAATGACTCATTTCCATCGGAGGCACTGAACTGTTGGGCACTCATTTCCAGCAGAGGCACTGAACTGCTGTGCACTCCACCAGCATTTGCTGGACACGAGGGCCACCCTCAAAATGGCAGGCAGCCCATCTCCCTCAGCACCACATTACAGTCTCACTGAGGACAGCGTGGATAAGACCATGCCAACTTTGAAGCAGAAGTATTAAAACTCTATGTCTACAGAAGGTATCAATGACGCCTCTAACTTGCTCCTTTGACATGCCTTCCAATAATGCAGACTGCTTCTATCTTCAGAACGTCTGTGGACAATGTCCATCAGCACACCTGTCTCCTTTGAGCACAGTCACCACTGATGCATGGGGCAAACCCACCTTATTTGCTATTTATATAAGGGAAATATTTTTATAAATTAGCTAAAAGGATTAAAATTATGATCAAAGATAGCAATGTGCCACTGCTATGGTTAGTTGTTCCAAGAAATTAAAAGTGACATCAACAAGTATGAACTACCCATTAATGCTGCCAAGCACTGGAAGCAGGGAAGGGGATTTAAGACCCTTAAGGACTATGGTAGTTTGAATGAAAATCGCTCCTATCAGCTCATGTCCTTATGGGAGGAAGCATGTCACGGGAATAGGCTTTGAGGTTTCATATGTTCAAGCCAGGACCAGTGTCACTCTTCCTGCTGTCTGCTGATCCAGATGTAGAACTCTCAATTACCATGTTTGCCTGCATGATGTCATGCTTCTCACCATGATGACAATGGATTAAACCTCTGAACTGTAAGTCAGCCCACAATTAAATGTTCTCCTTTGTGAGAACTGCCATGGTCATATTGTCTCTTCACAGCAATAGAATTCCTAAGACAGAAATTCATACTAATGACTGGGGTACTGCTGCAACAGGACAGCTCATTCTTTTGTTCAGACTAGAAAAGTGATTGGCTACTTTAAGTAGGCCTTAATGGACCACACTATTAAGAGCATGAAATACAGTGGTGGTAAGGGCGATTAGAGCTGCTGGGGTCCAACTTAAGAAGTTTCAAAGGAGAAGAATATCAACATGTGGCCTAGAGATCTTTCTTGTGAAATTTTGGTGAAGAATATGTCTGCTTTCTGCCCTTATCAAAAAAAAAGTCTGCCTGACACTAAACTGATGAGTTATGGATTAACAGCTTTGGCAGAGGGCATTTCCAGACAACCTAGCCTTGACTGTGTTGCGTGACCATTAGTGGCCAGACTTATACAGAGTAATAATGAAAAGGAGCAAGCTGAGAAAGGGAAAATACAAAGTGTACAAAAATACAAAAATGGAGGGGAAAAGGGAGCACTACGAAGTGTAAACAGATTACAGGAAAACCTGATGCTATGTGGAATAAAGGAAGTGGTCACCTCAATGAAAGACCCCGCCCAGCTAAGTTTCCAAATTATGAAAAGAAATTAAGGAAAAAGGCATGGTGATGCAGACCTTTAATCCCAGAACTCAAAAAGCAGAGGCTGGTGGATTTCTGAGAAGAAGACCAGCCTGGTTCACAGAGCAAGTTCCAGGACAGCCAAGCTTGGGCAGTGAAGAAAACCACTGAAAACAGAAAGCTGTTGGAGATGTATTTGAACGAGGGACCATGTTTTAGGCCGAGCAAGCTGCAGAATTTGGCAGCTTCAGCCACATAATTCTGGCTTTGGAGTCAAGGACACAAGAAAGGGGTTACAGAATCTCTCGCCTTGACTAAGGAAAGCTGCTGAGGCCAGGCATACACCAGAGGTGTCCCTGCATGGAGGCCTAGAGAAGCTATTGCATGAAGCTGTGAAGGTGAAGCCTGGATTGCCATGGACACCACAAGATGTTAGATATCCTAGAGTCGTGGGATACCTGCCAAGGAGAGCTGCTAACAAGGAGCGGAACCAGCCCAAGAAAAAGAAGTGTGCTGCAGTCAACAAAGCTGAAAGGAGTTGGAGATCTGAAGAGTGCTTTGACATCAGACATGGAGATGCAGAGTTTGGAGTTTGCCCTGCTGGTTTTTGGTCTTGCTATAGTCCAGTATTTCCTCACTATGTTCCCTTTCCTCCCCTTTGGAACAGTAATGTATATTCTGTGCCACTGTATGTTGGAAGTATGTGAAAGGCTTCTTATTTTGATTTTACAGGGGATTAGAGCCAAGAGATTGCATGAATCTCAGAAGAGACATTGAACTTTGGACTTTTAAACATTGTTGAGACTGTGATAGACTATGGGGACTATTGGCTCTGGACTGAATGCATTTCTGAATCATGTTGTGGCTCCAAGCCTAAAAGGATCAAGGAGTGAAATGTGGTGATTTGAATGAAAGTGGCCCCTATAAGCTCATAGGAAGTGGCACAATTAAGTGTACATTGTTGGAATAGGTATGGCCTTGTTGGGGGAAGTGTATCACTGGAGGTAGGCTCTGAGGTTTCAGATGCTCAAGCCAGGCCCAGTGTTACTTTCTTCCTGCTGCATGCTGATCCAGTGTAGAACTCTCAGGTACTTCTCTAGCTCCATGTCCACCTGCATGCTGCTATGCTTCCTAGCACGATGACTAAACCTCTGAACACTAAGCCAACCCCCAATTAAATGTTTTCCTTTATAAGCATTGCCATGTTCACATATCTCTTCACAGCAAAAGAAACCCTAACTGAAGACAAGGATGACGCTCACATAAGATTGCTGTATAACAGGAGCACCAGCAGAAATAAGCAAGTAAGTCAGGTGACCACTTCACAAGGACTAACCAAATATGTAAGTCCTGGTGACACTAGCACAAGTCTAGTACTCCCAAACTATGCTTAAAACACAATGATAAAACTCCATTACAGACATGCAAAAATCTGGCTAAAACAAATACATCCCTTTCGTGTGTGTATATGATGATGAACATTGGACAAGGCCGTCGCAAATGCTAGACAAGCATCATACCGCTGAGTTACAACTCTAGCCTAACGTATTTCAATTTGAATGTACACTCCATCCTCCAGAACAACACCTTCAGGTTATCCTCAGGTGGAAGGAAACTGGCCAGACTCAAAAGCAATGGATATCCAGAGTCTAGATTGTACCTAAGGCTAGATGGGTGGGGGAAAGTCTTACAGCAACAGGTATAGATTGTTTCTGTTTCTTATTTTCTTCCTCCCAGGGAGCTGGCTCATTGTAAGAAGCTACCAAAAGCATGTACTTTGTGGTCACAAGAACTGGATTTCCCAAATGAGTCCTGAAAGATCCTGCACACCTTGTACAATTTCTGTATACCTTAATTTCATTAACAATAGACCGGGGTGGTACCACTACTGCAGTTAGATGCTGTACCACAGATACAAAGGCATAATGATTTCAAGTAAAGCCCATGGGAAACAGCAAGGATTCACTATTATCTTCAATGTTAGATAAAGCAAGTTGTTATAGACCCATAACAACAAAAATTAGTATTTTCAAGAGCTCAGATATGATCCAGACTATTTAACCAGATGACCAGAAATGGCTTGGGGTACACAGTTGCTTTTAGTAATAAGAGGCAAACTGTCTACCTGATATCTGTGCATATACTTCAGTAGCCCCAGCCACGGGAATTAGAAGATGCTAGCCCGGGAAAGTTAGAAAATATCAACACCATCCATTTTGAAGCAAAACTGAATGATTTGCTTAAGATGACTCGGTTCATGGGCAAACCTGGGGCTCAATCCCAGGCAGGCAGCTTCAATCCTTGCTCTTACCCACAATACCATACTGTCACTTCAAGGCAAAGAGAGTAGTTGAAGACAAGACACAGACCAAAGGAGGAGCGTAGCAGTGCCCTAAGCTGACTGAAGAGAAGAGCACAGAGTTACTCGGCCAGAGTTAAAGGACCAGACGTGCTCATGCTACAGACTTGTCGACATGAACTCACAAACGAAATTGAGATGATGGCACCATGAACGGCATCTTGTTCTAGAACTTGCTGCTGGCATGAAGAGCACAGGGACCGTGTGGGTCTTTTTAATACAAAACATACTGTGATTTAGAAATAACTACATAAAGATCATGCCCCATACTCAAAGTGCTACTCTCAGAGGGAGGAACCTACAGCATGTGGCTACTTGTTGACCTCTGGTTATCTTTCATTGCAGTTCCCTTTGTAAAGAAGGAAAGAAGAAGAGGAAAACATCACTCAAGGCAGTTGAAGTCTCAGAGGGTGAGTGGGAGGGGAGGTGCAGCAGTAAGAAACAGTATCCTGGTTACACAGGAGAATGCACAGAGAGGAAGGAAAGAGAAATGATGGCCCTGGCCAAACTCAGGCGTGGCGGACTCTACAGGGGCCCATGATCTCTGTCTCTCATGATTCATTCTCTAGGCAATCCCCTTCCCTTGAGTATGAGTGAGCCCCATGACTTACTTAACTGACAGGGTATCAATACTATGACAGGATGTGTGTGTTATGCTATAGGAGATTGTAATATCCATTCTGCCACAGGAGTCTCTCCCATGCTGGTTATGAAAAGACAGCCTGCCATGATGTGAGTCACAGAATGAGGGCCACATGAGGGCAACCTCGACTGATAACAAGAACTCAAGATGCTTGATCCAAAAGCCCACAAAAAACCAGGGCCCTCCCTAGATTCACCTCAGATAAGACAGTGACCATATGAACACCCGACTTCAGCACGCTCCACACTCAGCCAACTCAGGCCCAGACTCCTGATCCAGGGTAGTCAAGAAATCATACGCAAGTCAGTCGATCTACAAGGACTATGCTGTGCTCATGGCCATGTGGCTCTAAATAGCACGGAAAGGAAGAGAAATACACATCCATAATGCCTTTTCCTGGCCTTCTGGCAGAAGAGGAGGGAGAAAGACGAAGGCCCGGGGAGCCTCGAGGCTCAGGAGAGATGGACTCCCATCCTAGGCTGGCCACTTGGAAGGTATAATTAGTCCCATTTACCAACAAAATCATCTTCTAAATGGTGACCAGACACTTGGCTGGCTTCCAAAAGCTACTCAGCATGCCAAAGCCTGGGCCATTGAGATCAGCAAGGGATTTTTTTTACCAATAGATAAGTTCTCCTACAGACTTCACCATAACAGAATAATGTGAGCGTGCTATATATAATGCACTGTATTTAAACACTACTTGAAGAGGCAAACTGGAAACTTGTTCTTAGTGCCTTTAAGAACTCAATTAAAAGGAAGACACCAAGAGGTTCATGTAAATTTTTCTAATACAGATTCTCAAAACTGAACACACACACACACACACACACACACTCCTAAATCTTCTGAACAAGTACCTACAACTTCTATAAATCAGTTCAGGAAACCTCAACTCATGGCCAGAGTGTACTCAGCTATGAAGAAAACACCCCCTCACCTTACAGCCCAGCTGACTACAAGCAGAAAGGTCATCCCACAGTCACATCCTCGGCAAGGTGGAAAGCCTACATTGCTCATCCAGGCCCAGCCTTGCAGCTGACAGACACAATGCACACACCCAAAGACCAACTCATCTGTCCAAGGTTTCTCTGCAGCACAGTTCTGACCTCCTGTTTCCCAGGCCTCTTCATACTGAGTTCTCTACCAAATGTTAGCTTCAGCATGAAAACATGACGGCAGTGATATTATTTTGTGTGAAGGAAAATTAGGAATTAAGTCTTCAGGATACCAGAGAGTTCCTACTTCTAAAGAGATAAGCTCTAGGGTGGGGTGGGGGAGGGGGATACCACTGCATAAAACACTCATGTTAAATGTTCAGTCCTTTCAAAGCAATGTAAATCTTACTCTCTGAGTAAGGTGGAGTGTGCCTTAAATAGGCTGCTTTTTTATGAATGACCTGATTCTCTTTCGTTACCTTATGTTAAGTAAGGAAGAAAATCAAAAGAGGGCAGGCACAGAAAATGTGCCAGCAAGACTGTTCAACTCTTTCATGTACACTGCTCCCTAAAGTCGCTGATTCATTCAGTGAACATCTGGAGGATGTCTCGAGCCAGAGCAACACGGCAGGTGCAGAACACAGGCGCCTGGCTCACTATCGGCAAACAGTGCTTGCCGACACTTTCAACAGAAGTAACCCCATCTTGGCAGCCAACCAATGCAGCAGAAGAATTCTGCAGCATGTGTATCAGGAGGCTGATCAGAATGGAGACCAGGGCTGTCATCACCCCTAGATACCTTTGTATTTAAAAGGAAGCAGCAGTTTGCTCTTCCATGTAATGTCACTGCAAGCAATCCAAACAAACAGGGTCAGATATTTCTACAACCCCTGTTATGGAACTTTCCCAAAGGGAAAATCCATGTAGCCTTTCAACTTTCTCCTTTTCCCCAGACCATGAAAGAATAAACAAAAAATAAACAAGGGTTTCTCTTCCCCATGAAGCCTGCAGTTTCCATTCAGCGAGGACTATAGGCACTGGGTTAGCAATGCTTGGACATCACATTTTAATTCAAAATGAAATGTGTGGTGCAACACTTGCTCTTGATGCATGGGGAACTTCACGGCAGCCTTGGTTCTAAGTATACACTGTATGCACTTCACAGTGTGCATGCAGTCACACCACACAGTACCAAAAAGCACCACCTGAAGTGTCCAAGCTCCGATTTGAGACTGTCGTGTTTTTGACGGCAGTGTTTTCAGCTCTTATAGAAACGTGATCATTTAGTGACAGAAAACAAAGACTTCTGAAGTTTTCCTATCAACATTCCTCAGCATGTAAATAAAAAACCTAATATATCTTTGGATTGGATTGTTAGAGGGTTTAATTTTTAAAGTTGCTATTTAAGCTGCTACCAATAAACCCATTCCAAAACAAATCACTATTTTTTGCCTTGCGATTAGGATGGAATTTCCAATTTCTGAACTGGCCCTAAACATGCTTCTGCCATTTTGTACTACATATTTATGCAAAGTGGTGTTCTCAGCCCTGATGATTATAAATTCAAAATATCAACCAACTGTGAAAAATATTGAAGATATTTTCATCTAAGTATCCAATATTCAGCCAAGATTTAATTCTTTATGTGAAAATAAACAAGCACAGCATCTCAATATGCAAATGAAGCTTTCGTGTTTAATAAATGGTAAAATTCTCTGTATAGCAAAGAACTGTTCTAACATAAATCTCTATTACCAGTACATGTTTAAGCTTATATATTTTTATGTCACGTGAGCACACGCACAAACACACACACACACACACACGTATACGCAAATACATGGCTCATAAAAAAGACTTAAGAATTACCGCTCTTATTCCTCTTTGGGTGGTAATAGAAGATAAGGGAACCCTGGCTTCCCTCACCTTGTATGTACTGAACACACTGGCTTCTCTGGCTCCCTCCCAGGGACGGGAATGCACCTGGGCCTATTCCACTGCCTTCTGTAAACTCGTGGGAAGTTTCCTAGCAGTGGTTTCATGGTTTGTGAAAGGCAGGCAGGAACATGTTATCTTCAACCAGGCAAAGCTTGTGTTGTCATATCCTATGTGACACCTCTTCCATGGAAAGGATAGTAACAAAAGCCTACCCTTAGTTCAGTCATCAAATGTAATTTCTAAATTTATTATTGATCTCTCCTCTCCCTCACAGTGCACCATTCCTAGTTTTAACAATACATTCTAAATGGCTTTCATTCAATATTATTGATTTTTTTTCTGTAGAAATAGTTCAGTTCACCAAATTTAAGCTGAGTTCTTATTAATGCCAAATTCAACAAGAAGACTGTCTTTGTGTTACTAGAGCAGGCTTTCACAGCAACCACAATCACCACGACAGCAACAACAACAACAACTCACAAATCCCCATTTTCCCACAATGAATTCAGAAGTTAAGTTTACTTTCTCACAGACACACATAAGTGAAGGAAATCCATCACAAGCGCTCTTGGCTACACTGGAAACAAGAAGCACACATACTAGCACCCAGGTGCTCTGTCCTCCCACAGTCCTGGGGCAGCTGAAGAGCCCAGTGTTCGCAGGCACTGAGTTGGAACCTCCTGCCGAAAGCGATGAGGCTCAACTTCAGTTCTTTCACTGAAGGCAAAGCTTGTGCTTTTCTCTTCTCGGCCACTCCGAACCAAGAAATGAAAACCTTTCAAGTGTGAGCAGTGATCAGACTTCAAGTGAAAAGTGATAAAAAAAAAAACAAACAAAGACTGACAGAAATGTACTGTGACATGATCTAAGTAAGAGAGCCAGCCCCGAATATGGACTCGTGTCACCTGGAATAACTACTAGGAAAGGGGAGAAGAGAGAAAAGGCCGGATGGCAGGATGACAAATGGATGGCCGGCTGTGGATAGAAGAGGAAAAATCAATGACCGAGAAGAGCACAAACAAGATCAGAAGAGATGAATGATACAAGGTTGGTGGTGTGGACTCTGCCAAGGCTGGAGGCAGAACAGTGCCATCTGTGAGGATCAGTGGCACACAGTTTTAGTTTTCTGGCATAAGGTATCTTCGGCAAATACTTAATTTTCACAAATGACAGTGTGAGAATAGCTAGAGAGAAGATTCGAAATCAATGGACATGGTTGTAATACACCATGTAATACACTAGGATGATATTAGCAAGAACAGCTATTGTCCAGATTCACTCTGCAGGCTGTGATTTGCTGACTCGCAGCCTCCATAAGGAAATCAGTGGCTACCATACCAAAAAATAGACAGAGATGCTACAGGCTTCCCTGAAAAGCTTGGCACATTGCAGCCATTCAGTTGGCAACAAGAGCCTGAGGATTTATAGTCCCATAAGTTCCTAGATTCCAGGAAGTGCAGCACTGCTGTGGGACAGGGGTCAGAATGGAAATGATGCTATACTTGCTCAGCATTAGTGATGTAAAGACCCCACCATGCTGTTTGTTGTCCATAGCTCACAACTGTTAGACCCTGTCTTATCACACATTTTACATAGATGGCTGTAGGACAAAAATCATCCCAATACTTCAAAGTAACTAAGGGAAGAAGACTGTCATGAACAGAGACAAACAAAGGAGTTCTGATTTGTCTAAGACGTCCTCTGCCTTCAAGACTGTCCCTAGCTTTTCCTCTCCCATTTTCTCACCCAACTCTTTATTTAGATGCCAATTTCTTTCTCCAAGAAATGTCTCTCAAAAATCTCAGGTGATTTCATTTCAAATCTCATTTTTGTGATATGAACTTCGTCACTGTTAGTATCCACGTCATTCTCGGGGCAATGTCTGCTTCCCAGGTATGAGCACAGCCTTCCAGAACTGTACCTTGTTGAATGCCCAGGTCTAAAAGAGGCAAGCAGACCTGGATTAAATAGAAAGCTCTGATGGTTACTGCAGTTCTGCTTAGCAAGGATGTGGGTAGTAAAGATCAGCAGTTAGATCTTGCATAGCATTTTGAGGCTTTGCTGCCTTGTGGTGTGGGCAACGTGATATGGCCGGTTGAAGAAGGAAACTGGCCCTAGATTTATACCATAGGAGCAGGAAGAGCAGGCCACATGTTCTCCAGCCGGTACATGGCTATTTCTCCAATGCTCTGCCACTTGGGGAAAAACTATGATTTTAGTTGATGATAAAACATATTTTTTGAAGGGAAGATACAGATGATATGGAAAAAAAACTATTAAAAAAAACTGGCCAGAACTTTCAAAGTTCAGCCCAAACAGCAATCCCCCAAGCAGTAAAGTCAGTTAACCACAACAAAGCTTCACCTAAAATGACGCCCCAAAGCAGCAACAAAAATTTCAAAAATAGTGTTAGAAAATGAAAGGTGTGGGGGTCAATCAGCTGGAGTTACAAACGAAGCAAAATGGTATCTTTTGAAACTAAAGAGGACATGACAGCCTTAAATAAATGAAAGTTGAGAACTTGTGGTCAGTAGATAAACACTCCATGAAGTGCTGAGCAGAGGAGAGGGTCTATAAAAAAAATGAGGAGTCTTGAGGTAAGAAATGGGCACAAGAAAAGAGATGGTGAATTGCACTATTCTTGCAAAAGAAATTCCTGACCATTTTACAGTGTATCAAAAGCATGTCAGAACGCTGGTTAGTCTGTGACATACATGCATAAGCATACATGAATGAATGAGAACCAACGCGTGTACAGGAGAAAAAGAGATGCTACAAGTTTCTTAAGTTTCACATGAAGCCACACCTTAATTCAAGGTAGGAATTTTACTAAGATAGATGTTTTAATTAACAAAAAATATACAAATATAATGATGCAAAGAGGCATACCTAAAAACCTGAAATAAAAATGCAATGTAAAGAGTTTTTCAATTAAATAAAAAGGAGAAGAAAAAGATAGAAATTTTAGAAAAATGTCTTAAAAGACAGGATCACGCTGGATATTGTTCAGTGTCTTTAATCCCAGCACTCTGGTCTACATAGTGAGTTCCAGGAAAGCCAAAGCTACATAATGAGACACTGTCTCAAAAAAGGAGAAAGAAGAGAAAGGAGAGAGAAAGAATCTCTTGGGGTGAACTGAAGGCTCAGTGGTATTAAGAAGACACACTGCTCTTTCAGAGGATCTGAATGTGAGTCCCAGCACCTCACATGAGGGGCTCACAACCACTGTAACTCCAGCGCCAGAGGATCTGATGACGCTGGTCTCTGTGGGCATTGTACTCATGTGTACAAACTCACGCATACACATAACCAGAAACAATAAAAACATTTTTAAAAGGGTGAATCAATTAAAAAAATTTAACAAGGGAACTAATACTAACCATGCCAATAACTGCAGCCAATGAAAAGAGACTAAATGTTAGAACTGAAAGGTATAGATCCTTAAAATATGCTTAAAAGGTAACATAGAACCCCACCCTTATCTACAATGGATGCTCTTTAAATAGACACAGCCTAGTAAACAGGTGAAAAGGATGTGCCACGCTGACCTAAAAAAGAAAGAAAGGAAGGAAGGAGGGAGGGAGGGAGAGAGGGAAGGAGGGAAAGAAAAAATAGACAATAACAAGAAAATTTTAAATTTATGTCACTCAAGAGACAAAGAAAAAAAAGCTCCCAGAAAAACACAGGATCAAGATAAGGACAAATGACTAAAAGAAAGGAATATAGCAGAGGTCACACACATACAATAATTAATTAGTATAAGGATAATCTTTGAAGTGAACAAGCAGGACTAGATGGATCCTAATCACTGCCTCATGACTAAACAGAAATAAGAGCAATAACACAATTAAGCAGAAAAGGTAAAACTAAACCATTTATAGGAAAACAAGCCAAAGTGTAATCGTAAAGTACGGAGGCCAACTGTTACAGATAAATGAGAAAAGTGATCATTTGGACTTCATGAAGATGAAAATGCCCCCCTTTCCAAAGATACAAAAAAACTGAAAAGAAATAATCAATAATTGCAAAGTATGCACCAGGCACACATTAAATGTGCACCCAGATTCACACAAGCCAGTTTTTGAAATAGCAGAAGATTTGGCCAGATATTCATAAGGAGGACATGAAAAGCAGTATTCAAAAACATTTCAACATCATTAGCCATCAAGGAAATCATGGGAAAGCACAACAAAATAACACCACATCTACTGACGGCTAGCATCAAAATCTGACAAAGCAAAGAGGAGGAGGAGGGATGTGGATGATAGAATTAGCAAAGCATTCACTACTGATGAGAATGCTACAGTGTAGACCTCATTACGAAATGCTGTGTGACAACTTCGTACAAAGTCACACATTTCCTCAAGGGGGTATCTTTAAGTACATGTCTCCAGGAAAGAAAAACACATGTTTATAATAAGATGTGTGCAGTTATGTTCAAGATATCCATAATAGTTCCAAACTGAAGCCTACCCTAATATACACCAATAGCAAATAGATACAGTCATCAAATGCAATATTACTAAACAGCAGAAAGGAACACACTGACACATGCAAACAAGTATGAATCACAAAAGTATCATTATGTAGAACAAAAGAAGACAAACCCACTCAGTACAACTGTGTCTGAGGTTTTAGAAGAGCCAGCACCTGTCAACACAATCAAATTTGTGCCCACTCCCGTTAAAAAGGGACACTGATGGAATGGGCACATAATGGGAACAGGTGTATGAAAACCTTTCCAGGGTGACAGGAATGTCCTTTCTTAGTGGCTTTGGTTTGTTTTATTTTGTTTTTACTAACTTTGATTTATTTTATTTTGTTTTGTATTATTGAAACAGTATCTCGCTATGCAGCCCAGGCTGGCTTCAGACTTACTATTCTCCTGCCTGAGCCGCCCCTGAGCTGGAACTCGGAGTGTGAGGCACCATGCCGAACAGAAGCATTCTCTACCTCTAGAGAGATGACCATTCACTAGCTCTCTTTAAAAAGGAAAAGGAACTGTGAGCTTCCTGTCAAAACAGTCTGTGAACCAGTCTCATTAAAATGTTCATAAAATCTGAATTAAAAACAATCCGTCTTGAGATCTCATTTAATTTTATTTAACATGCTGACGTACACGTGTGTCTGTGTGTGTGTGTGTGTATGTGTGTGTGCGCGCGTGCGCGTGTGCTTTGGGGAACCTCTGTCCCAGTCTTCCAAGCACTAGAGTTACAGGCAGGCCTCCATGCTTGCCCAGGGTCTATTACCCATGGAGCAATCATCTCCGCAGTCCACCACTGACAATTTAAAGGGTGACTTTTAACCCCACGACAGGAAAGGCATGCGACAGTGAAGCAGAAGACAAATCCTAATGCTCTAGTGCTTTCGGTCAATAGTATATTTAAACTTCTACTGTACAACAGGTAAGACAGCAGTCACTAGAGAAATGAAGAAAAGATGACACCCTATGACTGAGAAATTCTCAGTCTGGTAAAAGACAAGAAACTCACTGAGGTATAAAAAGGGCTGGGAATAATATTCCAGTGACAGAGAGCTCACCTGGAGTGCTCTAGGCCCTGGGTTCAGTCCCTGACACGAAAACAAAAAGTGCAATTAAATTTAGAGAAAATACATGATTATTTTTCTTTCCAAATATCACACATTCAATATTAATAACAGAAAAGTGCAAAGTCAGTTAAAACTTTTAAAGAACAGAATGATTTTAAGAAAACTTATTTTTAGTAACTATCTCTACCCAGGCACGTTTCTTAACTGTAGTCAAAGTAACTCATATTTCCCTTTCTTCTTTGTTCATCTGATATGTAGAAATTACACATAATTATCATGTGTAATATGATACTTTGATAAACCTGTACAACTGATATGTAGAAATTATATATCATTATCATGTGTAATATGATACTTTGATAAACCTATATTTCCTTGTGAGCGACTGACTTCATCAAGCTTATTAACACACACATTAACTTCCATACTTCTTTTGTTGTGGTGAGACTACTTCAAATCTACTCTTAGAAATGATCAGTAATATTTTGTCACCCACAGACACTATGCTGAGTAATAGCTAACACTCTTGCTCAATTTCTTTTTAGTGATTACCATGTCCATAGCACAGAGAATTGGGCAACATATATTGCATACTTCCCAAACCGGCCGTGCCGAGAACCGCTGCCAGCCCCAGGGCCATGGGTACCTGGATACCCATGCACAATAAAGCTGACTGCAGCACATGCCTCCAAGGAAGAGAAGACAGGTTGGGTCTCATCCTCGGGAGTCTCCTCATGGTCTCCCGAGCTACTTCTATTCCCATCACTTTCCTTTACAGCCATTATTTCAAAACCATCAATGACCTGCAGTATTACTAAGGGGAACAGCAGTCCTCAGTTCAGTCTGACAGCCCAGCAGCACATGACACTGACTTCCTGCAGCTCCCTGAATCATGCTGGCTTCCTGCCCTACAGAGCCCAACCATCCCTTTTTTTCCCCAGACCTCCCTTTCCATTCTCTTCAAGGTCTTCATGTTTTCACACAAGTGGCCTCAAACCCAGCCCTATGTGCCATTGTCGATCCAAAGAGTGCACAGCCTGAGTGGCTCCTAGCAGCGGTCATGACCTTGGGTGATGAAGGTGTGTCCAAGTTGCCTTGTCAACCTGTCGCAAGCGTGCCACCCCTGCAGAAGATGCTGATGATGGGGAAGTGTGAATTGATGTGGGTTTCCCCTCTCTGTGTTGTGAATACCATTGGTTAATAAAGGAACTGTCTTGGGCCTTTGCAGGGAATAGAGGTAGGCAGGGAAAACTAAGCTGAATGTTAGGAGAAGAAGGCAGAGAAGAGAGAAGCCATGTAGCCCCACCAGACACAGATGCTGGAACTTTATCCAGTTAGCCACAGCCACATCGCAATACACAGATTACTAGAAATGGGTTAAATTAATGTGTAAGAGTTAGCCACTAAGAAGCTACAGCTAATGGGCCAAGCAGTGTTTTAAGTAATACGGTTTCTGTGTGGTTATTTTGGAGGTTGAGCAGCCGGGAAACAAACAAGTGGCCTCCATGCTACAACTTGGCGCCCAACAGTGAATGCCCAGGACAAGGGAGAATAAAACCTCTCAACATCTACTCTCTTCTGCCATGAACTGAAGTGTCTCTAAAAGTATAATCCATTAACAAATTAGAGGCTATGAATACGAGACAAAAACTCGTGAGAGGGTGGGACATGCAGCCCTCTGAGGCGGAGGCAGGAGAGTTACAACTGTGAACATAGCTCTGGCTACACAACGGGAAAGCTCTTGGGGGAGAGGAGAAAGGGAACAAAACAATTTTTTATTTATTTGGAATCCCAGTATTTAAAATTTGCTGCTTCCCATGGATGTCAATCCAGCAGGATCTTAGGTTCTCGCATGCCCTTAACTTGAATCCTTCTGAAACAACAGAATGAAGAGTCCACACAGAGCAGAGGCTTCCTGTGGCTGGATCTAGAGTGAAACACCACTAAGACATCAGTACTCAATGAGATTGTTACTGCCAGCAAATTCACTCAAACAACAAAGCTATTTGGTCAAGAGTCTTTGGATAGGTATGAGGGTCACACTTGCCGGTAGTTATCAAAATCACAACACCATGTGGACTGAACCCTCATCCCATCCCACCCCCCACCGAACTCCCCTGCCCCACACAAAACATCAGCCCGGGGGCGGGGCAGGGGAACAACCTCTTCCCCTTGACAATATCACCCACCCAGGCCCTCGCCCTTCCTCAACATCAGGTATAGGGTGAAATGGCCACAAGTCACTTATTCCCCAGCCGGAGGGAATGGAGAGGAGTAGGCAAATGGTGCTTACACTGATCTCACCAAAGGAGTCTTGGATCAGGAAGACTCCTGCCTGTCAATTACCTTCTTATAGGCTCCACTCACAAAACCCCTGAGGAAGGCCTCTGGGCCAATGGAGGAAACTTCGTCCTCCCAGGCCAGTCTTTGTCAACTTCCACTAAATTAGAATGTCAGGATTTCAAATTTTCGCGTTTAAAACAAGAATATTAAAACTTTTGAAGAAAATCACATTTTATTTAAAAAACAAAGAGCAGAAATAGTTCTGGAGTTACCTCTTGACCCTAGGGACGGTAGCTGTAAATTTAAGGTTCTGTTATCTGAGTGCAACCCTTAATCTAACTACCTATCTGTTGTCCATTACTTTGGTCTAAAAGCCAGCCAGCTAAGCCTTCATTGCTTGTAAAGTATAAAACTCTTCCCAGGTGCTGGAAACCTTTCTAAGAGGAAGAAAACGCTCCTCTTAGAGCAACTCCACTTAGAGAGTGGAGATTCTGACGCGGCTACGTTTGGACTAGCTTGGCTTGTGTGCACCTTTGGGAGCTCTGTACTTCCTCAACATTTTTGCCTGGGATGCCCTTGCCCCAGATGTAAACAGGCTCACCCCTCGCTTATGCCCATAGCTGGACGGTCCCTTCTCACACAAGACTTCATGGCTCCCATCTTCACATGAGGAAGGGCATGTTGACACACACATGCACACAGTACACACCTCTGCCTCCCCAACTCGCTCCCTCTCCCACCCTCATCAGGTATAGCACACGGGTATTTTACATATATACGGAGCTTACTATCTTTTTTCCACTAAGCCGAGTCCCACAACACAGGTTTCGGCTGTTCCTTTTTCTGTCTTCCTGCCAATTGTGACAGCTGACCTCTGTCCCCTAACCAAGGCCTACAACAGGAACTCTCAAGAGGTCTGAGGCTTCCTTGGCCCAGTGGGGGTTACTGACCTAACCAGGGTTAAACTGTGGGAAATATTTAAACAACAAAAGAGGATGTGAAGAGTTTTAATTAACTAGCACAGTGAAAAAGAGGGCTAAACTACTTAAGAATAAGATATGAGAGGTTTTGGGTCATAGACTGGCTACCCACCTCAAAGAAAGAAACCCTACTTTTAAAAAATACCATTCTAAGCCAGGCATTAGCAGCACAGGCCTTTAATCCTAGCATTGGAGAGGCAGAGGAAGGCAGATCTCTGTGAGTTCAAGGCCAGCCTGGTCTACAAAGAGAGTTCCAGGACAGGCTCCAAAGCTACACAGAGAAACCCTGTCTCGAAAAACCAAACAAACAAAACCAAAAAAACAAAAACCAGCAACAACAACAAGATAGATAAAAATTCGTGGCAATTATACAGCCCTCACCCGATACTTCTCCTTCTAGCGTGGCCTCAGGAGACTAAGGAGTATGTCTACCTAATACCAGGCAGATCATTTATACTTTAGCCACATGGAACATGGAAGATTCGTGCCACTAAGAGCACATTATCAAACGATATTTAAGCATGTAGCAGAAATGCATGCATTGTACAGGGTAAAATAAATATGAAAGACTTGTGACTTTAATTTTGTATCTTATTTTTAAGAGCATACCTATTTGTAGGTATAAGAATGGTATGGAAAGAAAGGTATGGAAGCCTCTACACCAAAATATTACCAGTGGCAACTTTTAAGTAGGGGCTTTTAATTTTCTTTTTATTTTGTTCTTTGTTTGTTTGAGAAAGTGTCTCTTTCTATAGTCCTGGCTGTCCTAGAGCTCGAATAATAGGCCAGGCTGACCTCAAAATCAGAGACTTGCCTGCCTCTGCCTCCTGAGTGCTGAGAACAAAGCATGCGCCACCATAGTCTTAAATCTTCTTTAAAATCTGCACAGCAAAACTTCTCTAGAGTCCCTTCAGAGCGAACAGCCTGGCGGGCCACACCTCTAACCACAGCACTAGGGAAATGCAGCCCATCTCCAAAAAATTATAGATTGGTAACACAAAACAGGAAGTGGGAAGGAAGAGGGGGAAGGGTGGTAAGGGGGAAGGGAACATTTTACTTTAGGCAACGACAGGCATATGAGATAAAATTCCGAAATCAGTGTACCGCTGCCAGAGCTGTCCTTCACTGTGGGATGGCTTGGTTAAATTCTAGTCCCACCCCGCTACTGATGCAACTATTAAAGCAAGCTGACTTGATTTTAATTTTCTTTTTATTTTGTTCTGCTTGTTTGTTGGAGTAAAGGCCTCTTTATATAGCCCTGGCTGTCCCGGAACTCACATCATAGATCCTCCTGCCTCTGCCTCCTGAGCACTGGAATGATAGTGTGTGCCATTCCGAGAAGACTAAACTAGGCTGGCACACCTCACAAGCAGACACATCCTCCAAGTCTAAACTGGAAATGACTCTGCTCTAAGGAAGCCCCAGTCCAGAAAGAAGTCCTCACTGCTCCAAGGAGAAAGTTGTCGCCACAGCTTCGGAATGCCTTTGTGTGGATGTGATATGCAGGAAAATTCCCAGGGGTAGCTGCCTCCCTACACATCACTCCTGTGTGTAGTCAGCGAGGCAGAGCTAAGCAGTCTGGGAAATAAGGCGAGTCTCCGATCAAGTTTGGGCTCCTTTGTCTTCTAAGGACATGATCTCTGGCAGCTTCACCACCTCACAAGCCTCAGGTTGGTCACTCAGTGAGCAGCTAAGATTTTTCTGGGATTTTGATGACAAACTAAAATATTCATCTGTGGGGCTGGGAGTGGCTCGGTGATAGGGTACTTCTCTGTCATGGAAGAGGAACCAGGGTTCAATTCTCAGTACCAGGGGTAGGAAGGATAAAACAATGATTAAAATATTTATCAGGACGAATAGTTATTGTTAACTCATTAACATTCCTAAAGCCTAAATATATAGGCTTTTAACCTAATTTTAAAATAAACATAACACAGAATAGATGTCCTGTCCCTAAGTTCCAAGTCTGAGTCCTCCAGGACAACCTCTTGAGAGTCAACAATCTGAGTCGACGCATGGTATCTGAGTGGATGTCTTGTTTTTCACTTGGTTATATCTACAGTGCTAGGTTTCTCCCCAGGCTACCATAAACCTCAGTTCCAGGTGCCCTCTGCTAAAATGGATTCACTCAACTAAGTTTGTGAACTACATAAGATTTCTAGAAAAACCTCATCATTTCTTCTCCAGTATCAGCCTCACTAGGTTCACACAGAAAGGACAGGATGGCAAATATGACACCCGACACCACAGCAGAGCCTGCATCAGAAATAGAACGCACTTTTAATAAGGTCTCATAACAACCATCTCCGCAAATGATGAAAATAGTAAACGATGAAAATTCTTCAAGAATTAAACACATATTCTTAAATTCAGCTTCAAAAGGAGGTGGCAGCACACGGTGCCATTTCCAGATGATGGAATACAATCCATGTCACAGATCCCAAGCCCAGAGACAATGGAGCACAGTTCACGTCACAGATTCCCAAGCCCAGAGACAATGGAGCACAGTCCACGTCACAGATCCCAAGCCCAGAGACAATGCTCCAGAGACAATGGAGCACAGTCCACATCACAGATCCTGAGCCAGAGACAATGGAGTACAATCCATGTCACAGATCAGAGCCCAGAGACAATGGAGTACAGTCCACGTCATAGATCAGAGCCCAGAGACAATGGAATACAGTCCACATCACAGTTCCCGAGCCCAGGGACAATGGAGTATAGAACATATCACAGATTCTGAGCCCAGAGAGCCCCAGTATTGACCAGGGTAAGTTCAAAAGCCAATAAGTTTATTTGGAGGACACACAGTTGTTGAGATTCAACACAAACTGCTCTGTTCCCAGAAAAGACACCAATGCAGTGTCCAGCCAGAAATGCCCTCAGCAGCTCCTGGCCAGAGACAACCTCACTGATTCTTTGTTATCCCACAGGCAATGGGAAGGGCTATAAAGGAAGGGACTGAGTCAGAGCTAACAGTAACACTCAGGTTAGAGAATAGACTGGCATGTTCCAGTCCTAAGCACTGGCCCCATTCCCACAGGACACGGGGTCTGACTCTGTACATCCGGATAGGCATGCCAGGTTCTGACAACTACTGTTTCGATTCTAGCAACCAGTTCTTTTACGATAATTGTCATGTGTGTTTTCTGAGGCAGGTTCTGCCAGGTATCAAGTTTCCCAGCCAGATAATAGGATACATTACTAGGGACTCAAAGGTGATCTTAGACTATGGGAATAGTTTGAGATTAACTCTGAAATAGCATCGTTAAATTCCAAAGCTAAAAGAACCTTACAAATGCAGGAGAATGGCTCAACAGAAATAATAACACTAGGATGGTAAATAATTTGAAAACAACAACAACAAAACATTGCAATAGTCCCGCTCTACCCCCTTAGCTTCAGCTTTTCTACTTTGTGCTGTTTTCATTTTTATTAACTTAAAACAGATATAACGCATCTTGTCTTAATTAAAAACTAAGTCCTTAACCTTTGTGGTGGTGTGAACGAGAATAACTCTGGCAGTTGGTGGAACTGTTTGGGAAAGATTGAGAGGTGTCTTATAGGAGAAAGTGTGTCACTGGGGAGGGGGGTGAACTTGGAGGTTTCAGAAGCCCATATCTGGCCCAGTCTCTCTATCTCTCACTATCTTTAACTTGAAGAGAAAGTGAGAGCTCTCAGCTCCGGTTTGCTGGCAGCCATGAAGGTCAGGGACTCACCCTCTGAAACTCTAAGCAGGACCCCAATCAAATGCATTCTTTGGTAAATTGCCTTAGTCATGGTATCACTACGCAGCTATAAATACTGACTAAGACACTCACCTCCCTTCTTCCTTTTTCCTTCCCGTTTAGAATCTCTAAGCCTCTATCTAAATCTTTTTGAGGTTTACATGAAGCCCGTGATGAATCCAAGGCCTTTCTAAGCCTCAACCTCAAAAGTTCAAGAAGCCACTCCTGAACCCTACACTGAAATGTCCCGGGCATTGGGCAGGCTAACATGCTGAGCTGCTCTCTCCTTTGTGGGGCTGAGATTGAGTGAGAGCCTCCCAGATGCTAGGCGTGTGTTCTACTGCTGAGTCATACCCCAGCCTTCTGGGAATAAACAACTCAAAGAGCAAAAGCAACCACCCTCTTGACAGTTCTTTAGAACCTAGTGCTGGCCTAGTTTAAGTGATCATGTTCAGTCCACCATGGTGGTGCACACCTGTAATCCCAGCACTTGGAAGGAATACACAGGCAGATTCTTGTAAGTTTGAGGCCAGCCTGGTCTACATAGCAAGTTCCAGGGCAGCAAACACAACATAATAAGTCTCTCTCTCTCTCTCTCTCTCTCTCTCTCTCTCTCTCTCTCTCTCTCTCTCTCTCTCTCACACACACACACACACACACACACACACACACACTCACACACACACAGGAAAAGAAAAAAGAAAGACAGATAGATAAAAGGAGAAACAAAGAAAGAAACAAAGAAAGGAAGAAAAAATCATGTTCAACCTACCATAGCCATAAACAGTCACAAAGTAACAGCTGTCTCAACTAATATGAGACAAAGTTTTAAAGCCTAATCCCCTTCCACAGTAAACAGCATTCACTTACAGCTTAGTGGGAATACAGAGATACACACTCATTTATTATATAAAGAACACCACCTCTTAATAAAAGCAACGTACAGCCTATAAACCCAAAGTGAAAGCCCCACGGCTTTATCTCAATAAAAAGGGAATAATAAATTCAAACTTTCACTAAAAGAAAAAGGAAATAATAAATCCAAAAAGGAAACAATAAATTCATATTGCTTCATATGGGAAAAGTCTCAGTTTACCTTGATATTGAAATAATAGTTGGAAAGTAAATTCGCTACTGTTGGCTCCGGGTCCTGGCGCATCACATGTCAAATGAAGAAAGCAAATAGGTTGGGGATGAAGCTGAGGAGCAGAGCACTCGCTTAGCACACCCAAGGTCTTGGCTCAGTTCCCAGCACCACAAGATAAATTAAAAAATAAATAAATAAATAAAAAAGATGGAAAAGAAATGGATTTGTGAATTATTTCTGGAGTACCTTTTTTAAGTCTTTCAAGTGTTAACTTTTAAGAGCAATTCTTTGGAATTGTGAATGGCCACTGGTGACTGAGCTGTTTGCACTGCTTCCCTTCAAGTTGCCATTAAAATGATAAGCTAGCAAAATAATGACAAATCCATAGAGAGAAGAAATGAAAGGCACACCACAGAAGATAAGGGACACTGGGGCAACTGTGGAGGCTGCGAAGCCAAAGCACAGCCACTGAAGTGGCCCTCAGGGCTGAGGACAGAGGGACCAAAATAACACTGAAAAGGCAGCCTGCCTAAAAGTCTACAGAAAAACAACGTTTAGACTCTTACCTTATACCATTTAAAAAAATTAAGTCAAAATGGATTTGAGCTGTAAAAAGTAAGATCTAAAACTAAAATTCCTACAAGAAAATGCAAGAACAAAGGTTCAAGGCATGTAATTTAGCAACAGATTTCTTGGTTGTTGCTGTAGGAATTCCTACTGCCAGTAGCCTTTAAGTTACTCACCCCATGTTGGGCGACAGATGAAGAAGGACGCTTACAAGAAATCCCACACTAGCTCAGAATTGACTGGTGTGGGATTTCTTGCAAGCGTCCTTCTTCAGGTTGTGACACCAAAGACCAAGGCAACCAAAGCAAAACAGACCAGGATTAAATCCAATGTAAAAGCTTCTGCACAGCAAAGGAAGAAACCAACAGAATGGAAGGCAAGCTACAGAGCAGGAGACTGCATTTGCAAACCATGAATATGAAAGATATGAACAGCCAAATGTAAAGATCTCTTAGCACTCAACAACAAAAACCCTAAATAACCAAAAATTTATGCACAGACATATCCCTGGATGACAAACAAATGGTCAACTGTACATGAATAGATGTTCAGCATCACTAATCGGGGTAAGCAAGTCAAAAAGCAAAAACAAAGGTGGCCGCCTACATATTAGAATGGCAATTAACAAAAGCAGACAATGACAAGTGTTGACAAGACTGTGGAGAAACTGGAACCCTTGTACACTCTTAGAAATGTAAAATGGTACAACTGGTATGGAGCACGCACAGACAATTCCTCAAAAATTAAACAGAGAACTATCATATTATATAGTTGTACACTCTTAGAAATGTAAAACGGTACAACTGGTATAGAGCACGCACAGGCAATTCCTCAAAAGTTAAACAGAGAACTATCATATTACATAGTTTATGCTGAAAGAATTGAAAATAAGAGTTTGAAGAGATATTTGCATATCAGTATTCATTATGACAGTTTTAGCAATAGCCAAGATTAGAAGACACCATACTATATGTCTACTGACAAATAACTGTGTAAGGAAAATATGGTTGCGTTGTCAATGGAATAGTATTCAGCCCTCAGAAAGAAGATTCTATCATGTGCTGCTACATGCACGAACGGTCAGGTCATTAGGAAGCAACTAACCTCAAAGAGACAACAGATTCCATTGACAAAGGAAAAGAAAGAAAGATAATTTCTGGGGGCTAGGGAGAGAGAGAAGGAACCGTTATTCTATAGATAAGTAATAATTTTCCAAGATGAAAAAAGTCTCAAGATTCTTTATATAAAAGATGTAAATTAACACTATCTACCTCATACTAAATATGACCAAGAGGGTAAGTGATGTGATTTATATTTTATTAATCACAAGAAAAGGGGAATGGGGAGATTATCCTGGATTATCTAAATTGATCCAGTGTAATCAAAGAGTTCTGAGAAAAAAAAAGGGTAGAGAGAGGAGCCGGTCAGAATCATACAGTGTAAGAAAAAGTTGATCCATCATTTCTAATTTTGATGACAGAAGAGAGCAAGAAAGTCATCAAACTGAGTTGCTAAGTGAAAAACTACAAATATCAGAGAAAGTGAGGGAGGAAAGGGGGAGGGAAAAAGAAGAAGAAAAAAGGGAGGGAAAAGGAAAGAGGGACTGTGGAAGAGAACCCCCAGCATGGAATTTCTGAATTCTTGGGATAAAGAAAAGTGTTAACCATTTCCTAGAGGCATAAAACAACCCATGCAGCCAAATAGGAAGCAGAATGGCTGTTACATGACAACATATACCACAACACTCAGCCAAAACCAAATACTCAGCATAACTCAGCAAATATTAATACTTAAATGCAGTCTAGAACACAACTGCACTAAGAGAAATGGAAATCTGAACATAGTGGTACATATCTAATAGTCCCAGAGGCTGAGATACGAGGACTCTAAGTTTGAGGTCATTGTAAGCCCACAGTCTCTCCCCACCCCTCACAAAAGGAGAGAAGGAGAAGGTGGAGAAGAAGAGAAGTAAAAGAAAAGTAGGTGGGGGTAGGAATGGCAAGTGAATCCCAGAGTCAAGGGGCACCTTTAAATCTTCATCAGGAAATAGGACAGATATCTAACATTCTTGAAGAAACCACTAAAGTAACACTTAAAGCATTTTCCATATTTTGAAACAGATACATGAATACCAGAAAATACAACCAAAAAAGCTGAATGGTCTATCTTTAGTCAAAGGGGAGATGGGAAACTATTAACCACTGTGCTGGATAGTTTTATATCAATTTGACATAAGCTAAAGTCATCTGAGAGGAGGGAACCTCAGTTAAGAAAATGCCTTCATAAGATCAGGTTGTAGGCAAGCATGTAAGGTATTTTCTTAATTAGTGATTGATAGGAGAGAGCCCAGCATATTGTGGGTATTGACATCCCTGGACTGGTGGCCAAGGGTTTTATAAGAAAGCAGGCTGAACAAGCCATAGAGAGCAAGCTAAAAAGCAGCACCCTTCCATTGCTTCTGCATCGGTTCCTGCCTTCAGGTTCCTGTCCCAACTTCCCTCAATGATAAACAGCAATATGAAAATATAAGCTGAAATAAACCCTTTCTTACCCAAGTTGCTTTGGTCATGGTGTTTCATCATAGCAATAGCAACCCTAACTAAGACACCAATGTATATGCAACAACTTTAAAAATAAATTAAATGAACAAGGAGAACAAAATCAAGAAAACAAAGGAGAAAAGATAGTGAGCTCATAAAAGCAGTTATATGAACTGTTCCAAATGGAGGTCCTGGATGTTTACCAGTCCAAATAATGAAGCCAGCAACTGTCCTACATTACTCAAATGGATACTTGCCATTTAGACTCAGGTGCCAGCATCATACAAAGAGTCCGTAAAGTCCGAATGGCAAACAGCAAACAGGCCATACTATGCTGTGCGAAGTGCAGTCAACACTCTGAAACATGACTCTTACAATGAAAATGCTGATTCAACTTATTCAATTACATACTTGAAAGAATAGTATAAATACGTGCTTGTTCAATATACTTATATAACTAGGTCAATTAAGTGGAATATGTGTTTGACTGCTTCATCTGTAGTACTCTCAATCTTCATATATTCAAGTTGGCCATGATCGTTTCTTTAGAACGTCTCAGAAGACAAACGGACACTAGAACATAAAAGAATTAAACATCCATTTACCTCAGTCATGCTGTTACTTTGCTTCATCAGTCTTCCATCCAGTCTAGGAGAAAATAAGTAAATTAAAGTACATTCTTCATACAATGAGCTGCTTATAAGGAAAAAAAAAACAAGGTCATCACTACCCCTTCTTATCTGTCCACTGAGAAATAAATGTTCTTCCCTCCTTGCCAACTTCACCCCAATTATCCTGGTAGAGAGACCAAGTTTGTGACTGGGCAAACGAGCAGAGAAAGCCTGTGTCTGGTGCACTCCAGACCCACCTGAGGACATATCATCAGACTTCCAGGCATGCACCTAATGAAGCAGCCCCTTTCCCTCAGATTAACTGTAACTTACTATTGAAACTGATACAGTGGGCAAGCACATTTTCCAAACTGTAAAGATTAGAACCCTGGCATAAGAGGATAGCGAGATGTTTATATTTTCCTTTGTATCATAATCCGATCAAGAACAGCTAAGTGGAATAAGCATGGGCACGTGGAGGTGCCTGTGATCGAAGACCCTGAACACACATGGAGCTGCCTGTGATCGAAGACCCTGCACACATATGGAGGTGCCCGTGATCTAAGAACCGCACACACATAGAGCTGCCCGTGATGGAAGACCTGCACACAGATGTGAGCCCTGGACAAACACTTAGGCATGCTTCTTTGCCCTGCTTCAGCAGATTTTCTCAACTAAATCAAACATGACCCTTTCAACATGTATGTGTGAATGATGAAATACAAGATACATGTATGT
The DNA here is from genome assembly GCA_004026605.1 of Ondatra zibethicus. Classification (NCBI taxonomy): domain Eukaryota; kingdom Metazoa; phylum Chordata; class Mammalia; order Rodentia; family Cricetidae; genus Ondatra; species Ondatra zibethicus. Next base: position 2,297 of record PVIU01014942.1, on the reverse strand, counting down.
GAATCAAAATACTACAGAAAAAGAGACTGTATCTTTTTTAAAAAATGGCAGCCAGGCACAGTGGCACATGCTTATTTTTAATTTAAATTTAACACTCAAAAAAACTGAGTAGAACTATTAAGTCTGAGGCCAGTCCTGGCAACAGAGTGAATTTAAGAACAACCTAACCTACAAATTGAGACCTTGTCTCAAAATAAATATGGTGTAGGAGGTCCTTCTATCTATGTGTTGCTTTTATTGGCTAATGAATAAAGAAACTGCTTTGGCCTGTAGCAAGGCAGAACTTAGCTAGGTGGGGAAAACTAAACTGAATGCTGGGAGAAAGAAGGCAGAGTCAGTGAGGCACCATGTAGCCGCCAGAGACAGACGCACGGAACTTTGCCAGTAGGCCATGAGCCTTGTGGTAAAATATAAAATAATGTAAATGGGTTAATTCTAGATGTAAGAGCTAGCTAGCAATACACTTAAGCTATTGGCCAAGCAGTATTGCAAATAATATAGTTTCTGTGTGATTGTTTTGGGAGTCTGGGCAGCCAGGAACTAACTAGCAGCCTCTTACAACAAAATACATTAAATAAACAACATTTAAAAATTAATAAACATTTGTATTACTGTCACACATACAAACAGAAAAACAATAAAATAAAAGGAAAGAAAGACAGAAAGATAGAAGGAAACCTGGCTTTGAACACACAGGTTCTGTCTGGAGGCAGATACAGGGACCCTTATTACTCAGAAGAGTGTCTGAGTTTAAGAATCCACATAACTGGACTAAAATTTAAGATTTTAGAGGGTATCTGGCTGAGAGCCAATCCTATTCAGGAAGATGCTGTCATGCTAAGGATGGAAGTGCTTTGGCTGATGGGTTGCCAATGGCAGGGTCTCCAGAGACTATGATGGGGTGTTGTTCATGATAGACAGCAGGGAAAGGGCCTTCCCATTATGAAGCAAGACTGTACTGTTGGGGGGTGGAGAGGAAAAGAAAAATAAGGAGACTGCCAAATTGAGGGGGTGGTGATTTCCTTTTTACAGGTAAACAGCAGCAACAATAACAACAAATTCTATAGTAAAGATAACACAACTTATATGTGGTGGAAACTAGACCAAGTTACTAATGCACTGCCCCACTGGTCTTCCAAGTCCCAGAGCAAATGCCGAAGTTTGGTTCCCTCCAGTCCATAGGATCCAAGAATCTCCAAACAGTGCAGCTGAGTTAGTAGGTGAGGCAATCTGTATCCAGGGCTACAGATGCTATCAACAAAAGACACGCGTTCACAGGAATAAGCACATATGGTTGGATATAGGATCTGACATATAGTCCCTGCCCAAGTGCCACTCAAATCAGAAGGCTCATGTCATTCAGAATCCATTCTTACAAATTACCCACAAATCCACTGACCATCTCTGTGAAGCAGGCACACTAGCCACTCTGTACCCTGGAGAAGACCTTTCAAAAGAAACCTTCCCTTCCTACATCCCAACTGCTAGTTTTGAAACCTGCTAAATGGCTCAACTATTCTCCTCCAGCCTCTCTGTAACAAGAGAAGAACACAGTGTCCCTCACGGGCAGCTGCTCATGTACACAGGTACCACCAGTTACTGAGGAACCCTGAGAACACCACCTTCCAACAACGTGCCAAGCCTCTATGAATATTTCCTTTGAATAATAAGTAATTTCAAAGAGCAGGGTCAAAACAGGAACATAGTTCAAAAAGGGAAGTTTCTGTTATGTCACTTGAGGAAAAAAAACAGTAACTACTTTTAAAAGACAGTGTGTGTGTGGCAGCCAAGATATGTGCTTGAAAAGGTTCTCCTGCATCCTCAATGATAAATATAAAACTGGACCTCAATTGCAATCACAGACTGGCATATGTGACATGCCCTTACATTCAGGCCCTGAAAGCATGGGGTAGAGTGCTGAAGGAAGCCTTGAAACCACAACCTAATCGGTTGTAGACAACTCAGAGGTTATGTAACTTCTCTGGGGTCATAACCGGAGAAGGGGGAAAGGCCCAAGTCACGCTTGCTGAACCACTTGGGCTATAGCGACCACGACAGCTCTGGCTTCATGATGAAAGCCCCTGAGACTGTCTCAGTAACACTTCTGTCTTCTAGTTCCAAGTTATTTGTACTCTGATCTGGAGAAAAGTGTTGGGGGGGTCCCTTCTCCTTGTGCGATGGTAAAAGTGTTTTTGCTAGTAAGGAGCTTGAGGACAGGAAGTACAGGAGGCCTGGATCCACTCAGGATCTGTCCTGTGAGGGCAGCAGCTGAACTGTGAGGGCAGTCAGAGCACCCG
>PVIU01014941.1:0-50039 GCA_004026605.1 Ondatra zibethicus | reverse complement strand
TTCTTCTTTGAAAATCTTGTAGAATTCTGGGCTGAAACCATCTGGTTCTGGGCTTTTTTTGGTTGGGAGACTTTTGATGGCTGTTTCTATTTCTTTAGCAAAATTTTCTATTTCTTTAGGTCTATTTAATTTGATTATCTAGTCTTGATTTAATTTTGGTAAGTCATATTTATCCAGAAAGTTGTCCATTTCCTTTAAGTTTTCCAATTTTATGGAGTACTGATTTTCGAAATATGACCTAATGATTTTCTGGATTTCCTCCATATCTGTTGTTATGTCCCCATTTTCATTTGTGATTTTGTTAATTTGGATATTCTCTCTGCCTTTTGGTTAGTTTGGATAAAGGTTCAGCTATTTTGTTGATTTTCTTGAAGAACCAGCTCTGTCTCATTGATTCTTTGTATTGTTTTCTTTGTTTCTATTTTGTTGACTTCAGCTCTCAATTTGATTATTTCCTGCCATCTAGTTCTCCTGGGTGAGTTTGCTTTATTTTGTTGTCAAGTTTTCAAATGTTCTGTTAATTCACTTGTGTGGGATTTTTCCAGTTCTTTATGTAGGCTTTTAGTGCCATGAATTTTCCTCTTAACACTGCTTTTATTGTGTCTCATAAATTTGGTATGTTGTGTGATCATTTTCATTGAATTTTAGGAAGCCTGTAATTTCTTCCTTTATTTCTTCCTTGACCCATTGATGCTTCGGGAGAACATTGTTTAATTTTCATTTGTTTGTGGGCTTTCTGGAATTAGTGTTGCTGTTGAATCTAATTTAAGCCATGGTGATCCAATAAGATACATGGGGTTATTCCAATGTTTTTTGTATCTGTTGAGGTTTGTTTTGTTACATAGTAGGTGAACTATTTTTGAGAAGGTTCCATGAGGTGCTGAGAAGAAGGTATATTCTTTTATGTTTGGATGGAATGCTCTATAAATGTGTGTTAATTCCATTTGTGTCATAGTATCTGTTAGTTCCCTTATTTCTCTGTTAATTTTCTGTCTGACAGACCTGCCCAGTGGTGAGAGTGGGGTGTTGAAGTCTTCCACTATTAGTGTGTGGGGTTTAATATATGATTTAAGTTTTAGAAGTGTTTCTTTTACATTTGAGGGTGTCCTTGTATTCGGGGCATAGATGTTCAGTATTGAGATTTCCTCTTGATGTATTTTTCCTGTGAATAATATGAAATGTCCTTCTTTGACTCTTTTAACTGATTTTAGTTTGAAGTCTACTTTGTTAGATATTGGGATAGTTACACCAGCTTGTTTCTTAGGTCCATTTGATTGGAAAATTTTTTCCCAATCCTTTACCCTGAGGCTATGTCTGTGTTTGAGGTTGAGGTATGTTTCTAGTATGCAACAGAAGGAAGAATTCTGTTTTTGTATTCAGTCTGTTAGCCTGTGTCTTTTTATAGATGAGTTGAGTACATTTATATTAAGGGATATTAATGACTAGTTATTGCCATCTCCTGTTATTTTTGGTGAAGTTATTTTGTGTGTTTTCCTCTTCTTTGGGTTTTGCTGCTGTGAAATCATCTATTGTCTGTGTTTCTGTGGATGTAGCCAACTTCCTTGGGTTGGAGTTTTTATTCTAGTACTTTGTGCAGGGCTGGGTTTGTGGCTAGGTATTAACTAAATCTGGTTCTGTCATGGAATATCTTGTTTTGTCCTTCTATGTTGATTGAAAGTTTTGCTAGTTATAGAAGACTGAGCTGGCATCCATGATCTCTTAATGTCTGCATAATACTTGACCAGAACCTTCTGGCTTTCATTGTTTCCATTCTGATAGGTCTGCCTTTATATATTACTGTGCCTTTTTTCCTTTGCAGATCTTAATATTCTTTCTTTATTCTGTATGTTAAGTGTTTTGATTATTATGTGGTAAGGAAATTTTTTTGATTCAGTTTATTTGGCGTTCTGTAAGCTTCTTGTATCTTCATAGGCATATCTTTCTTTTGGTTGGGAAAGTTTTCTTCTATGATTTTGTTGAATATGTTTTCTGTGCTTTTGAGTTGGACTTCTTCTCCTTCTATTGTACCTATTATTCTTAGGTTTGGTCTTTTCATGGTGTCCCATATTTCCTGAATATTTTGTGTTTTTGTTAGATTTAATATTTTCTTTGACTGATGAGTCTATTTCCTCTATTGTATCTTCAGCGCTTGAGAGTCTCTCTTCCATCTCTTGTATTCTGCTGTTTATGCTTGCATTTGTGGTTCATGATCGCTTTCTCATAATTTTCTGTTTCTATAATTCCCTTGGTTTATGTTTTCTTTTTTGTTTCTATTTCAGTTTTCATCTATTGAATAGTTTCTTTCATAAGTTTTATTGTTTTTTCTCAGTTTTCTTGGATGTCTTCCAATTTTTTGTTTGTCTTTTCCTCCATTTCTTTGAGGGAACTTTTCATTTCCTCTTTAAGGGCCTCAAACATTCTCCTAAAGTTATTTTTAGGTCATTTTCTTCTGCTTTATTTATATTTGGTTGTTCAAGTCTTGCTATTGTATGGCTACTAGTTCTTGCTGGTATCGTGTTGCTCTTTGTGGTGTTGATTATGTTCTTACCTTGTCTACCCATCTTTTCCTCTGACTGGTATAGTTGGGGCTATCTGTGATTCTAGTGATAAATCATCCAGTTGCCAGCTGATCCAAGGCTCATATGGTGGCTCCTCATGGTGCAGTCAGGGCTACAGTTCCAGTCACCCTGTTGGTCACTTCATGTTCTTGGAGATTGCTCAGCACTCCTGGGGTTTGCTCTGTAATACCAGGGGTCATTCAGACCTGCTCCCATGGAGATTGCTTGCTTGGGGCTCTTTCTGTTGAGGTTGTTGCCTTGTGTCTGCTCTGGCAGAAGTCCTGGCTCAGACCTACTCCCTTGGAGGTCCCAAACTCATGGCTGGACCTAAAGAGGTCTCTGGTTCCAGCCTACTCCCTCGGAGGTCCCAGTCTCGTGCCCCGACCCACAGACATCTCTGGTTCCAGCCTACTCCCTCAGCAGTTGCTTCCTTGTACCTGTTCCTGTGGAGTTCACTGTCTCAAGTCTGCTTCGGCCTAGGTCGCTGGCTCAGACCCTTTTTCATAAATGTCCCCGGTATGGGCCCACTCCCGCAGAGGCCTCTGGCTTGGGCCCAGTCCTGCAAAGGTCTCTGGCTCCAGCATACTCCCTTGGAGGTCCCAGACTCACACCTGGACCTGCAGAGGTTCTGGCTCAGGCCTACTCCTTCAGTGGTCCCAGACTCCCACCCAACCCTCAGAGGTCTCTTGTTCCTGCCTACTCCCTTGGAGGTCCCAGACCCACAGAGGTCTCTGGTTCTGGCCTACTCCCTCAGTGGTTGCTTCCTTGTGCTTGTTCTTGTGGAGTTCACTGTCTCAAGCCTGCTTAGGCCTAGGTCACTGGCTCAGACCGTTTTCATAAATGTCTCTGGTCTGGACCTGCTCCGTGGAGGTCCCTGGCTTGGGCTGTGTCCTGTAAAGGTCTCTGGCTCTGGCATACTCCCTTAGAGGTCCCAGATTCATGCCCGGACCTGCAGAGGTCCTGGCTCAGGCCTACTCCCTCAGTGGTCCCAGACTCACATCCGGACGGCAGAGGTCTGTGGTTCCTGCCTACTCCTTTAGGGGTCCCAGACTCGTGCCTGGCCCCACGGAGGTCCTGGATCAGGCCTAAGCTGGCACTATCTTATGGGCTGTTTATAGCTATCATAAGTCAATTCTGTGAGATAACCGTAAATAAAAATATACTATCATTTCTCACACTGTAAGAAGAGGTACCATTATAGCAAAAGACTTTGAGGTTAAGGTGCTGCAGAGAAAGCTCAGTGGGTAAGAGCACTGAATTTTCTTGCAGTGGTGGACACTGTTTTAGTTCTTAGTGTGACCATCACAACTTATAAACATCTACACCTCCAGTTCCAGGGGATCCATTGTCCTCTTATGACCTCCACAAGCACTGACACACAGTACACAGCCATACTTGCATACAAAACACCCATACACATATATTGAAAAGGAATAAATCTCTAAAACTTTTTCAAGATTCTGATGTTAAGAAATATTGAGAATTGGAGTGTAAGAATTTATTTGTGCAGCTCAAACTCATAGCATGCATTATATGCTTGTACTTCTTATGAATATGCATCCAAGTAAAATCTCTCACATACCAAAACGAGTGAGCATGATATAAATATCCTTACAAGAGCACTGATTTCCTTTGTCCTCATCAACTCTTCACCCACTGAAAAGCATAGTGAACTTTGGAACTCTGGATCATCAGTTAAGACAAGGGTAGTTGCCCAGTAATCTATAGCCTAGCTTTAGTCTTTAGATATATCTTTTATAAATGTCATTGGTAGCACACAAGTTCTCTGGATACATAAAATGCTTTTTATGAGAAAAATGAATATCTGATACCAACCCATTTTTGGAAACCCAGCTTATAATTGCATACTAATTCTTGACATATAGATAGATAGCTGAATGTATAGATGGGTAGATAGACAGACAGACAGACAGACAGACAGACAGACAGACAGATAGATAGATAGATAGATAGATAAAGTGTGACAACCTGTATGCCTAGGTATCATAGAGAAGTCTGTTCTCAATTGGAACATTGAAAAAAAGAAGGAAGGGGATGCATAAATGGTCCCAAATATTGCAGGACAGACTTGATAAACAGCTATAGAAGTTCCATACACAACAGCAATGGTTCATTCTTTGACCTCATGTTTCCTGTGGTTGGAGTTCTCTGGCATACGCTCATGCCCCACAGTTAAACATACTGGCACTTCCAGAAGAAAACTGGAAAGAGAAATAATTAGTGAGTAAAGGAATAAAAGCAAGTGTTTCAAAAAAAAAAAAAGGAAGACGTAGAACAAGGTAGAAGAAAGGGGACAATGGATGAAGGAAGAGAGGGTGAATATATATCAGAATGACTTCAGCTAGAACAGCAATGTGGTACCTTAGAGCTGGGGGAAAGAATCTGAGAAAAGACAACTGTAATTTAAATGACAGCAAAAAGCCATGATGGGTGGCCCTTTCAGTTAAGCACATGTGGAAGGTAACAATAGCAAGCTTGAAAAAGAATAAGCAATCACTCCAGAAGGACAAGAATGCCTTGGGCAGGGTTGTAGCATTGACTTGTATATGGGACTCCACGAATAAAATCAGAATCTATGTAAATGTGTTTTCCTTTTCATTTTTTTCCATTTATTTTTACTAGGATGCTCAGAATATGCTAACCTGGAATATGGCAGATTGGCCATTAGGGATAAGTTGGAAAAAGATAGCAGTAAAATTACAAAGCCCTTGAATTAATCTCAGACACGTATCTGTATGTGCCTAAAAAACAGGTACACACACTTGTAAATTTTTGGATGAATTACAAGGTACATTGTCTCATTTGGAATGAGACCTATAATTTCTAAGGTGGGGTCCTTTCTTTTATATAAGTAATTAGGCAGGAATATACCACTGAAGGAGGCAATCTGAAGTAATATTTGCTGAGTGCCTTGCATGAGCAAGAGAACCTGACAAAACAGGATGAATAAAAAGTGATTTAAATGAGTCTGGAGAGATGGCTCAGTAGTTAAGGTCACCTGCTGTTCTTATAGAGAACCAGGTTTAGTTCCCAGCACCTACAAGGCAGCTCACCATTTCCAGTGGACCTGTGAATCCGATGCCCTCTTCTGGCCACCATGGGCACTGTACAGATGTGACGCACAGACATACATGCAGGCAAAACCCCCATACATACAAAATTAAAAAAAAAAATCTTAAAAAGAACAATCATTCAAGAAATCAAAGTTGCTGTGTCTACACTGCCACAGAGTTCGGTTAAGCTGAAGAAAGAAAGATGTGCTAGCCTATAGGGACTATTCAGCGTGGTAGAAGAAAGTTTTACAGTGAATCAAAACTTGTGATTCAATGTGATCAAGTATAGGATTATTTAGATCAGCAAACAATAATTAACAATCTTTTCCCGTCATAATCTTTAGTAAATTTTGAACCAGTGTTTAAACAGATTTTTAATTTGAATTTCTAATCTAATTTGACTCAGTATGAGCACTGAGGAATGGCAGACCCAAGGGGTAGCAGCCAGGACATAATAATTTGTGGTCGAGAAAGGGGTTTTACCACACTAGGTGTGGACTGCTGGTACAGAGTCCGTGTGACCCATTGGCTTCTGTCCATGGAGCAGGAAGGGAATAACTGTACGCACTTAACATAGGAGTTTCAGACATGTGCCTGACACTCAGCTTTCATAACCAGAGTCTTCAGCGCTCCTCAGTGCTAAGCACTCTCTGTTTTCTGCCTGTGCTCTACGCATGCTTCCTTTCCTGTCAGCTTCAACCCTGCAGTGTGAATCTTTATGCTGTAAATGTGGTAGGCTCTAGAATCACCTTGAAGAAAACTATCTGTGCAAGATGTTCTAGATCAGATATTCTAGGCCAGTTATCTGATGTGGAAAGACCCCCACTAAATTTTCATGGTCATGGTCCTGGTCCCGGAATGCATAAAAGGGAGAAAGTAGGTGAAAACCAGCCTTCATGACACTCTGCTTCCTGACAGGAATTTTGTCACAGTAGGGAGAAGAGGGGCCGAAACACAGGTAGAATCCTCATCTAGAGCTACAAAGCAAACCTCACGCCATGAGGAAAAGCTTAGGTGCAACTGAGACTTCTTTATTTCCATCCGTAAGGCCAGGCACAATCTCCCTCAATGAGGGTTGTTTTTCTCTAAGATGCTGGACATCTCAAGGCTAGACCTTGACAACTTCAGTTGTTCATACAATCTTTCCTTTAAGAACCACTTAGATTCTTAAAATATCAGATATATGATTATGAGTTGATGAAATCAACACAAAAGAACAACCTTACATAATCTGTGTCTACACAATTTGTTTTATTAAAACCATACTGACATAAGCATTTTTAATAAACATAATTAGCATAAGCATGTTTAGCTTTCTGGATAGAACTGGATTTATGCTATCTAGTTCTCTATTGTCTAAAAAAAAATGAGGTCAGATGGTCTTGGTTTTTTCCAACACAGTTTTCCAGTCCTATCTTTTTTCTCACTATAGTCTTCATCTACTTCCTATACTCTTGTTTACATAGTTCCTGGCCATATATTTTCTATTCTCTAAAGCTTGTTTTATGATGATCCTTCTGTCTTAAATGTCTTTTCAACCTCATTTGCAATCTAACCAAAATCTTACAGAATCTACATAGTCCACACAGTCCTCAGCATTTTAAAGGTCTCCTGATTCATTCAACAAAATTAGCTAGTCCTTTTAGGGTATATAACATGTGTATTTAATACATTCTGACATGCTTCAGAGTTAATTGTTTAGATGTACATATCTCTTACTGATACTTTAAAGTTCTTGAAAATGAACTTATATACTTTCTTCACTTTTAATTTTCTCCAGTCTATAGCATTTGCCTTTCATACAAGTACTCAACTATGTTCATAGCAGAATTGTTTGTCATAGCCAGAACCTGGAGACAACCTAAGTGCCCCTTGGCCGAAGAATAAACAAGGAAAATGTGGTACATTTACACAATGGACTACTACACAGCAGAAAAAAATAACGGCATCTTGAATTTTGCAGAAAAATGGATGGAACTAGAAAACATTATTTTGAGTGAGGTAACCCAGACACAGAAAAACATGTACTCATTCATAGGTGGTTTTTAAACATAAAGCAAAGAAAACCAGCCTACAAACCACAATCCCAGAGAACTTAGACAACAATGAGGACACTAAGAGACTTAAATAGATCTAATATACATGGGAAGTAGAAAAAGACAAGATCTCCTGAGTAAATTGGGAGCATGGGGACTTTAGGGGAGGATTGAAGGTGGGAGGGGAGAGGCAGGGAGGGGAGCAGAGAAGAATGTAGAGCTCAACAAAATTCAATTTTAAAAAAAAAACCTACTGATTGGATATATCAGTGTCTTTTTCTTCCAGATGCATGGATAATGTCCAGGGGTTTATCATGCTTTAAATGCCTTCATGCATCTTTAGAAAGGTATTAACTGGCAAGATGGCTCACAGGGTAAATGTGCTTGCTTACCAAGCCTGACAATCTTTATGCACTCTCCAGTGAGCCCACGTGGCGGAAGGAAAGAACTCACTCTGCACGTTGTCCTCTCACTTTCCTCACAATAAATACATAAATGCAGCTATTAGCTTTGATCTAACTCAGTAAGCACTGGGAAAAAAATACCTCAACATCCTCAGAGGCATACTATACCTAACCTCGGGGTCAGTAAGGGATTAGCGCTAAGTCCCCTGTTACACTAAAACCCCAACAAATCTGCCTTTAATTTTTATTTAATGCAGTTTACACTCGATCCTGGAGGTTCTTCAGCTCTGTGAAGTATTTGTCATCTTACATGGATCTAGAGGCTTCACAGAGCCATGAACATGAGTGACATTCTCTTGGTACAGCCTAGGGATCAACTGAAATATCACATACCAGAGAGCTAAAAGTCAGGCCCAGGCTAATGCTGATCCCTAAAGCAGGAGCTGGAACTGTAGCTTTCATAGATTCAGAAAATCAAACCCAAACACATGCATATCCACAGGTTTCCCTTGGCTGTGGCTTCCAGGGTACAGGTGGGGGGGCTATTTAGACTCTGTTCTCAATTAATTAAGCTGGAAACTGTAGTAAATAAACAGTTTAAGTATATTTTATACCCCCCAAACAGTTCTCATATCACTGAAAAGCAGCTGCTTCAGGATCACAGATGGCTCACAGAAGCATGGGCTCAACAAGCATACTGGGATTTGGCAAGGGAGTTCCCAACCACCAGAAAGAAGGTAGGACATACCAGAGAAATATGTATTACATCTCATCTCATATATAGTAACTGTTAAATAGCTATTTACTCCTACTTGAAACACTTCATCCCTGGAAGAGGCTTATTAAGACTCAGCAAGTAAACAAAACTTAGACGGTTTGGGATGCAAGCAACTTGGAAGTCTCTAGGTTTACATGTTGTTCAGGAGCTTCAGGGATGCAGCTGATGGGAGTCCCTGCCATAATGTGGGCTGATTGATGACAGAGCTGCTCTTGAGCCAAGCATGTGCCTGTAAGTAACTCTTCACCCATGCTTTTAAATAAGCCCAACAAACTTGCTGATTTTTCAACCCTGACTTACATGAATTGTTACTTCGTCCTTTAGTTGATGACATATCTGGGGTGAATAGATATTTGTTCATGTTTTCCCCAGGAAGTCACACATCAGTAATATAGAAGAAAAATATTCATAAATTGACACAGGCACTGTGCTCATCATGATCCTATAAACATGAGAACTTCTTAGTATCTCTTTTCCAGAAGATGAAGAAACTGTCAAATGTCATAATTAGGAACTGACAAATCCAGAATCCATACACAGGTCTGAACCACCTTAAACACTTACCTACCCTTTGCAGAGACTATATACAGCAGAGACACTGATACTGATCACAAAGCCACTGGAAAACCATCAACTGTAGCGACTGATAACAAGAGGGAACTACAATGCTCAGTGAAGAAAAATGTTCTGGCTGGGCAATACATACTTATTATAGTCATTTATAGGAAAAGTGTGCAATCATGTCTAATGATGAATCAGTACAATACACATAAAAATAAATGTATACAGGACATAAAATACATTTATTTTGTATTATTATATACATAATATTTATTTATTAATATGTATGTATTATGTATATAATACAATTGATTGAAGTTCAATGCATTTACATAATCTCATTATTTCCAAAATTCCAATGATCATATGCTAGTCTGTTTTATGATACAATAATAGAATATCACAGGCTACCTAAATTATAAACAACATAAGATTTTGGCTTACAATTCTGGAGGCTGGAAGTGCAAGAACATAGTGCTAGTATCTGGTCTTTGTAGTTCATTATAATATTAGAATGGGGAAAATGAATGCAAAAAACATAGAGAGCATGTGAGCTCAGATCCCTGATACTTGTTATCTAAAGTTGCTAACTCCATCCTGGTGACTCAACTCTCATGACCTCATCTAACCCTAAGTACTGCCCAAAGGTCTTCAACTATCATCAGCACATGAATTCTGGATCAAGATTTCAATATATGAACTTTTGGAGCAACACATAACGTGTAGCAATGCTTATATATTCATTATCTTTGGAGCAGTAAGTACTTTATAAAGCGTCTGGCTGAGAATATCATCAAACGTTGAACATCAAATGTTGAGAAGAAGGGAGACACACTAACAAAATAGGGCCTTGTTCTACAGAATCTTGGAATGTCTTTATTTCATTCTGACCCCTCTCTGTAAATGTAATGATTTATCTCAATTGTCAACTTGATGGGACCTAGAACTACCCCAGAGATGGGCTTCTGGGTAAGCCTTTGTGGGGAATAATCTTGATTAAGTTAGTTAAAATGAGATGTGCCCACTGGTAAGTGGCAACCTTCCCTAGGCTAGGATTCTGGACTATATAAAAAGAAAAAGGTAAACTATGTATAAGCATTCATTGTTTTCTGTTTTTGTTTGTTTATTTTTTGGTTTTGTTTTTTACTCTAGCTACAACATGATGAGCTACTATGACTGCCCCACTATGATATAGACTTGCAACCTTGATCTGTGAGTCAAAAAAAAAAAGTTACTTCAGGGAGAAAGTTACTTTCTCCTTTTTCCCTGAGGTAACTTTCATCAGGATACTTTATCACAGAAACAGGAAAATTAATTAATCGGGAAATCCATTACCATTTTCAAAATTCCATGGATGGAGGTTGAAGCTGGTCTAGATAAAATAACTTAACCATATAAGTTTCCTTTTCAACCTGTTTCTGACATGGTGGTGGTCATGTTCACCTTATGCATATAGTTTACTTTTCAACTCATTTAAGAAGTGAAAGGTATTGGTACTTAGTAAAATATTAAAAGAACTCCTTTAAGAAAATCAAAAGCCAATCTATCCTCATTATTTAAAAAATCATATTTTAATTTTTCACATTAAATTTCCCATATATTGGTGTAATTCAGTTTACAGTTGCTCTCTACAAATTAGAGTATTTAACAAAGTAAACATCTACAGATTTCAGTCACTGATGTTGTGCAATTTAGTTACATGGAAAGCAGAGGGAGAAAGATGGGAATAATGTTGATAGAGAGGAGGATAATGAATCAGAGGTTTGAACTACTTCACTCAGCAAAGCCTATAAGAAGGACGACATTACAGCCTAGAGTCAAGTTTGGCTTTAGGTTCATTCAGTGGGGCATTAGATAAGAGGGGACCGAACTTAGAAAATGAATAGCCATGTCTCTACAATAGGATGACTTCGTGTTGTTGGTAGCACAGTGAATTTCCAGGGAGACAAAGTTCTTCATCAAAGCATGAGTTAAACAAAGACAAAAATAGCTCCCCAATCAAGACAATGAGATTTTTGTGGTTGAGAATTCTCCAAAATATGTTGCCTGTCTTTTGACATGAGTAAAACGTGCTTGTGGAAGGAATCAATGGCTTTTGCATCAGGAAGCTTTGTGAAGTGTACCACGATTAATAAAAACCCAGAGAAAGATATTGGGGTTCAACCTGAAGATCAGAAAAGCAAAGCCAGCCAGCCACTTCAGAGCTCTTACCTTTATGAAATCTTCAAACTGAAAGAGAGCAAGTTCCTATCTTTATATTCCTCTCTAGTGCTGGGATTAAAGGCGTGCACCACTACCACCTGGCCTCTATGGCTAACCAGTGTGGCTGTGGGATTCAGATGTGTGCCACTACTGCCTGGCCTATATGGCGGACTAGTGTGGCTGTTTTGCATCCTGGTCTTCAGGCAAGTTTTATTAAAATACAAATGAAGTATCAGTATAGGGTAGTGGACCCTGAAGCGCTGAGCAGACAATCTCTTCTACTGAGGGCCCGGACACTGCAGCTCATCGCCATTTGTCAGGCCTGCTTGTATTTATAGCTAAAAGAAGGTTAGGAATCAAGACCATGAAATAACCATAGGGAATTGTCTCTTTGTACTGGATAGTGACATTTGAATAGCTTATGTGATTAATGTCAATGTTTGCACTGTTTGTTGAGACAATATTAATAGCTAATATTTACTGAGGACTATCTATTGGGTGCTGCTCTAAGCACTTTACATGGATTAGCTCATGTAATTCTCACAGCAACCCTTTGAGATAGGCACTGTTATTATCCTTGTTTAACACACGAAGAGACAGGTACAGAATTCAACTTCCCAAGGTCATACACATTAACCAGAAAACATTTTCTTCATATAAACATGCAAAAAGTCACCGTTGAAGTTACCCGAAGAAAGAATGATTAATAAAATCTCAGAGAGAAAAACTGGGGTTTGACTTGAAGATCTGAAAAGCAAAACAGCCAGCCACTGGCTCTTACCTTGATCTCAGTCTCAAATGGCGATCCTATCTCCAGGAATCTCAGAATGAGACTGAGAGCTGTCTCCTCCCATTTTATATTCCTCTCTAGGGCTGGGAGTAAAGGCGTGTGCCACTGGGATTAAAGACATGCACTGCCAGGTTTCTATGGCAAACTAGTGTGGCTACTGGGATCAAAGGTGTGAATTATTGTGGCCTGCTCTGTAAGGCTGGCCAGTGTGATTGTTTTACTCTCTGAACTTCAGGCAAGCTTTATTTATTAAAATAAAAATGAAATTCCACTACAGATATCCTTACTAATTCAAGACACAGCCAAAAGTCCTCTTAACCTGATGTCCTCAGTCATTCATCGTTATGACGCCTTGTCCATAGACGTAACTCCAAGGACTTATTCAGGATGTGGCAACTCCAACTACTTATTCAGTAGTTGGTCAGTAAATGTTGACTAGATAGCTTGCTCACTTAATTTTTTTTTACATCTCTAAAACAATTTTAAGGGTTTTTTCAAAAGCTGGGAAACTCTGCCTTCATTGTTAATGATAGCATCTATCACTTCTTAAACCCATTAATCTGTCTGCCTGCCAATCTCTCTCTTGCTACTGTGATAAATGATATGTCTTTTATATTAACGTTTTATCCAAGGACCTCTATATGTGCTGGGAGCCCAATCCTACTCATATAAAAATATCCATGCGTTCTGGAGCATTGCATTCATTCCAGCAGATTCCGAGGCTTCATCCACAGCTGCAAACTGGCAGGCAGCTCTGAACCCCGCTGCAGATGTGTTTTGCTTGACTGGTAGCATTAAGAGTTCTGTTTGTTTGCTTGAATGTGTGTAGCAGGCCAGTCTTTCTTTGCAAATAAAGCTGATCTACACATTTAGCTATTTGTTTGATTCCCCCAACGTTGTTTAAGCTTGTGATTCCTCTAGTATATAGGTGCTAAGGAACTGACTAGACCAAATGAAAATTTCTGAGTTTTTGGATTTCACAATGTATACAGCTAATTCTTCACAAAGGCAATCAAGGCAATTAGTACTGTTCTAAATTTCTCTCTCTCTCTCTCTTAAAATTTCTCTCTCTCTCTCTCTCTCTCTCTCTCTCTGTGTGTGTGTGTGTGTGTGTGTGTGTGTGTGTGGTGTGTGTGTGTGTTTGTGGGGGAGAGTTGTGTGTGTGTGTGTGTGTGTGTGTGTGTGTGGTAGGAGTTCTAGAGAAGGTTTAGATCCCCAAAGTATTGCTGAGGTGTAATAATCACTAACATGCCATTATAATGGATGAAGGATCTGACTAGACTAAATTAAAATTCCTGAGTTTCTGGATTTCACAATGTATATAGCTAATTCTTTTTACAAAGGTAGTTGCCTTCCAGGCAGGTAAGGGCTATTCTAAGTCTTTCCTTCTCTCTCTCTCTCTCTCTCTCTCTCTCTCTCTCTCTCTCTCTCTCTCTCTCTCTCTCCTCTCTCTGTATTTGTGAGTATGTGTGCAGGGGGCAGTGTGTGTGTGTGTGTGTGTGTGTGTGTGTGTGTGTGTGTGTGTTTGTGTAGGAGTTCTGAAGCAGTTTTAAAAGCCTCAAAAGGACAGGCAACCCTTCAGGTATCCAACAAAAGAAATGCTGTAGAGTATACCAAGCACTATGACTCTGACTTTACTCATTTGGCCCATGTGTTCTCTGCTGAGTTTTTCATGCTTCATCTCTTGTAAAGAAAGGATATTTGTTAAGGATATTTGTTCAAAGCCATAATGTTGTTTATTCTTAGAGTCTTCCCCAGCATGGATAGAAGGGGGGCAATCAGGGGGTGAGCCACAGCCATGTGCCCTGGATGCCTGCAATGAGAGGCTCAAACTTCTCTATAACAGCTGTCTTATATCCATCTGATCTCTTGGATTCTGCTTCTGGGTCAATGTAGCAGTCAGCAGCCAGATCTCTCTTATTGCCCTACTGTTATGTACAGCCTGGATTTGAACTATACCACAGTGTGGGAGTTCAAATCAATATACCTTACAATAAGGACATGTATGTGCTATTGAGAATTTCTACTTCTTCCTGTGGCTCCATTGATGAGATTTCTATACTTAGGCTCATTAGAGAGCTCAACCGTGAAATTGTTAGAAAAGGAATGTCAGGCCTCATCACTGGTGGGATAGTCATGCCCACCTTCAAGGCAGAAGATTTTTTTGTTGTTGTTTTGGGAGGGGATTGTTTTGTTGTGTTTGTTTTTTCTGTGTCTCCCCTCAGCACACTCCTTGTTTACTAAGACTGTTCTGGGGTTGGTTTGGGGGAGTCTGTATTGCATTTGCTTAGGATTACAATGAGTAAACCTCAATGGATATAACTGATAAAGGGATTTACCACTCAGAAAACTCCTCTACCTCAGGAGAGACACATGCTGAGTTCTCACTTTAATGTAGAGCCACGTCATCTTGAAAAAGCTGAGATCTTTTTTCTCCTATTGCTATCTTTGATCCTGAATCATTTTAGATAAGGTATATTGTTGTACAATATTAGTTTGAGATGTATTACATTTGTTTATGCTGTGGAGCATTTGTTTAATGATGCAAAGATGTATCATTTTGTTTGCCTAAAAAAACCTGATAGGTCTAATAAAGAGTTGAACAGCCGATAGCTTGACAGGAGAGGGAGACGTGGGACTGAAAGGCACAGAGAATAAATAGGAGAAGAAAAGAAGAGGGAAGATCCAGAAAAGGAGAAGAAAAGGAGGACATCCGGAGCCAACCATCCAGCCAGCTATGGAGTAAGAAGTAAAGAAAGGTATATAGAATAGAGAAAGGTATAAGCCCAGGGGCAAAAAATAGATGGGAAAACTTAAGTTAAGGAAAGCTGGCTAGAAACAAGCCAAGCCAAGGTCAGACATTAATAAGGAAGAATAAGTCTTTGTGTGTGTATTTGGGAGATACCTGGCAGGCCCCCAAAGAGTAAAACAAAACAAAACGACAACAGTATATATTAGCTTCAATCCTGACTATAAAGATTGGTCTTTGTAATGTTCGAGTGAGGTTGGACAATTTTTACTCACCCTGTTAGCTGAGGCTTCTTTTATACTCTGTTCAAAGGTTGAAATAAATATGAAGTCTTTCTATGGGCCCCGCCCCAAAAGCATGCAGCCCAAATTCCTGCACCTTGACTCTTGAGATCCTACTCAGGGTTCCCCAAGAGCCAGTACTGTTGCCACCCACACTTGCCCCTCTGGGCAGTTCCCCCACGTGTTCTCTTTCTCCAATGCAACTCCTACTCCTTTGGGAGTTTGCTTTGTTTGGCTGTTAATGATGTTAATCACTAGTGGTACCTGCTGAACTAAACAATTTCACAGTTTGGTTTTCTTGATAGAAGAAATGTCTTGAGACAACACCTTGTCCCAAAGGCAGACAAAGGAGAAAGCTATCTTGTACATGGGTCGTGTTGACACTGAGATCAGCCTACGCCTTCATTCCCACATTTGCAATGCAGCTGCTCTGTTTTGCTCAGCACTCTGGCTGCTTCCTATAACATAAACTAACTCGGCACGAAAAGGGTTGATGGAGAGACTCCCAGCTGTAGCTCTTCCTCCAAAGTTCCTTCTTGACTGCTTTATACTTAAAATCAAGCAGAAGACAATATCTCTCACCCAGAGAAAGGTGTAGTTTCTGAATAATATCATTGTAATCTGATTTTAGGATGGATTTTTTTCCTTTTATTTTACTTGGGCATTGAATGAAATAATAGCTAACCCCAAGGAGACATGCCAATACAATGAGCAACCTAAATCAATGGAGGATTTACTGTCTAGGGATACAGGAAAAGGAAAGGGGGGAGGAAATGGCACCCTAAGCTACAGAAAGGAAGGAGTGTGTGGGGGCAGGGGCATCTCTTTTTACTTTGGAATACTGCATCATCAGTCTCAGACTAATCTAAGTTTTGTTTTCTAACAACCCAGAATCAGGAATGATATAAGGGAAAAAAAAACAAACCTTGGCACCTCAGCCAGCTCATCGCTGTAGCAGGATCTGGGGTAAGGTGCCAGCACTTTTTCTTCCCTCTTTGTGAACCAAAGAGGTGCTGTGAGGGCAAAACTCACTGAACCAAGGCAAACTGCAGTGGCTGGAAGTGTGTCCCTAAAGTACCCCAAACAAGAGGATGTCTGTGAGGACATCAGCCTAAGACCTTCAAGAGCAACGAGGCCCCCTTGGGAGGAATGATCACCCTACAGTCTTAGCCCCGGCTGGGTTGGACACACCACCACGATGACATCTGTTTCCAGCTGCCTTCAAAGCAATTTTTTTTTGCAAAGAACCCTACTTCTCAAGCAGGTAACATATAAGAGAAACAGCAAAACTCTGGAGTGGGAAAGCTATACTGCTTTAAAGAAAGCAAGTCCTTGGCAGAAAGCAATAATGAGCTTTAAAAGGAGGAGAAACGGGAAGGGAAGCTTTGCAAATAAGAGCTCTGGGAGTAAACAGTAAAAAGTACTAGTGACACCCGCAGCTTTGGCGATGTTCTGAAATGAGAATAAGTACCTGAATGTTTGGTTAGAAAGCTGGACTCCCAGGAGCCTGCCTGGCTACATGTGTCATAACTTGCTTTTAATATCCTCTGAAGATATAACTTGAGAGAAACTGAGGTTCATTATAGTCACATGATTACAAAGAAGTGCCAGGGTGGCATCCACTCTGGATAGGTAAAAGGCACAGAACACATCAGAGAGATGGAGACCCACTCTGGTACGTTTCCATCAAGAGCCAATCACGAGCGGGATTGATTTCCTGTTGTAGGACAGACACAATGACAGTGCCCTAGGAAGTGCCTGCTTTTGTCATTGGGAGTATTTTTAGAATTGCTGTTGCCTTTCATGACTCCTCTAGTAAGGCAGACTCTCTATACAGAGTGTGAAGCAAACAAACAAACAAACAAACAAGCGAAAACCTCAGTTTTCTTAAACGACTCATTCAAGGTCACAAATGAGCTAATAAAGAAATAAGAATTCCTCTAAGTTCAATGTTTTATTACAGCTTTCTACTCCTACTGGATAAATCTTATATTGAGGGTATCTTATGAATAGAACTAATTTAGAAGGGTTTATCCTGATGTGGAATGGAGGAAAAGGAGCTACAGTAGAGTGCTGTGAAGACAGGGGCCTCCTCGACTTTCACCAAGAAGGTAAGATTGCTAAAAGGATGAAAAGGGGGCAGGTCAGTAAAAATCATGGGGTCAGGACTTTAAATGGAAAGTTCTTTAAGTAGCAAAACAAAGAGAAATCCAAGGGATAAAGTAAAGTAAATAATCATAAAACAATCAAAGAGGCAAATATGGATATAAATCTATTCCAACACAAAGTTTTCAAAACTAAGCATTAGAGTATTTTGCTCTCCAGGTAAGTTCCTCCCACTCATTTCTGTTTCAACATTTCCCCCTTCAGATCAGCCCAAAAGGTCTGAAGAAATAGACTTACTGTACTTTAAATGAATGTTAGAAACTAAACTTAAAATTTCATTAGAAAAAATCCATTTCCCTTAAGTATCCTCATCTTTCCTTAATATTTTCATTTAAAAAATAAATGAAGGCATTAGTCATGCATCCCTCAACTGCAGGTTGGCCTCTTGGCTTCATTCTCTGTGATGGGCTCATGCTAAACTTTCCCAAGCTTGCAGCCATCATCAGTTCTCTTCCTGAAGCTCGGAAGCTAAAAACTCTGGTCATCCCTGGTCATGAGCATTTGGGCCACAGCAAGATAAGAACCACAACACCCTTATATAAAAAAGCAGTTTTCCCAGCTCAACATGATTACTTGGGAGAAAGGACCTTGATTCTTGCTCACACCCACCAGGGCCATTTCACTGGGAAGAAGCAGATATTGTGTACACTAATTCACTGGTCCAGAACCAACCCCATTGTGAGAGGCTGTCAAGGAAGAGACTGTGAAAGTGGGAAGCTCTGTGGTGAAGTAGGGAGGCCGATTTTAATATCCACACTCATCTAGCAGTAGAACCCCTAACCGAACCTGCAGCAGTCCACACCTCGGGGTCTAGGGTCTGCCTTCTAACACTGCCTCCGCTCTTCTCTCTTGCACCAAGAGACTGTTTTTTACATCTTTCCTACTGGGCATCCTCAGCAGAAGTGTCTGACTTGATGAGCTGGGATGTAAACACAGAATGCCTACAAGAGAAGCTAGAATCCACAAGCCACCAGGGAAATGTCCACCAGCACTCCAGCCAGCATCCTTGAGTTCCAGAGGGGCAGAATTCACATCAGTGGCAGGACTCGAAGGCAAGGATCTGTCTGAAGCACCATGGTAGGACTGGAGGAGTCCTTGACTTTCAGTCCAAATCCCTCTCCTTGTTCAACTGCAGCTCAGGGGCAAAGGAGAACAACTTTCCATAGATGGGGCTCAGCTCGGCAGCCCGTGACAAATCTTTAATAGAAATGGATGCCTACCTCACCCCATGTTCTGTTTTAATTCCCTGTATGATAGAAGGAAGCTAACAAGGAGAGGGCTACGGTATCCTAAAAACAGCAGGTGACAGCTCACAGCTTTTTCATAATTTTAAATGGCTACTGTAGTTTAGGGGTAAACAACTTCTCCCAGGTACTTTTGAAGCCAGCCATTCTGCCAACTGTCTGAAGACAGGGTAATTGTGACTCTTCTTCCCATAACTTCTTGTTTTCATATCAGTGGCTGGCAGGTTTATCTGCTCCGGAGCAGCTTCTGAGCCATGTCAGTGACACTGGCTACGTCAGCAAGAGCAATTGGAAGGGAGGAGACTGTCACTGCCAACAGCAAGGGGAGAGAAAATTCCAGCCTTAAGGATAAGATGATTCTTCTGTCTTTCTCTCTACATAATAGGCATGGCTTCCAGGGACCTCAGACGTTAGGAAGTTTCATCACACCTTCTTGAGGTTTGGGATACAAGGGCATTAAATGTCATTTCCAAGCCCCTTGTTGTACACCTGCACGTACTTAAGAAGCAGTGGGCTTCAGATATGTCAGAGTATAGAATACTCTAAGTATCAAAAGCTACACCAAACACACCTAGACTGCCTTCTAGCTCAATTCATGCTGTCAATAATTCTAACTACTTTCACTGTTGGCGCTAGTGTAATCCACATGACATCATAATCACCCACAATTTGATTAGGATCCGTGGCACCACGCTACTCCGTAGTTGATCTTTAAAGCAGATGTAAAAGCCTCTGCCCTCTGAGACAGCAGTCCTTTAAAGTTCACAGCTGCAGAAGGATGATTCTGCCCCATCACCAGATAGTCACCCCTGGTCCAACACAATGTAAAGGTGATTGACGCATGGCCAATATTGCTTTAGAAGATTCTATTTGTGAGGAAGAAACAAAATGCTAAGACAGAACTGAGTGAGTTCAAAATGAAACACCTTGTACAGCACAGGTATATATTCACAGGTGAAAACAGGACCCTTCCAGAAAAGCACAGTGATTCGTGACTCTCTGACAAACAGATAATGCCAAATTTTTGTGAAAGGATCAAGCTTATGATTTCCGAGTTCCTATAAGTTGTTTCATCTAATTCATAGCTAATGAGGGACAGAGTCAAATTCAGAAAGCTGTGGGGTTTCGTCTGCGTGGATTCCTGACATTCTAACCTCTGGAGCAAGCCTCACAGCCCCATTGGGGGTTCAGCTTACCATTACGTAATGACAACTACCAGTAACTTGCTGGGCAGCCACAGCCAAGCCATTTGATTTCCTGCACCTCTCTCTGTTCCAAGTAGGAATAAGACGAAGATCATAAGCTACTTTGTGGGGCGAAGAACTAAGAACACACCTAAAACAACACTTCATACGATTACAGTGAAGAAAGAATTGATTTTGTCACACTGAGAGCCATTCCCCCACAGGGTGACCTCAGTTCTCCCTTGAAGCTGTGCGGATGCTAAGCGCTCTGTATCAGGGCTCAGGACCAGGGTGCCTGAACCTCACAAGGTCTCTAGCTTGCTTTAAAAGGTGTCCATACACTCCAATCTCCAAGAGGCTGGTGACACTTTGTGGTGACACAAAGCTTAAGAACCACAGCTACCCTAAGCCTTGGCTACAGGTGTTCTCTCATACAGCAACATTGCCCAGCACTGAAGAGAAGGCTGGGAAGATGGCTACAGAAGCCAAGAACAGCAGCTTAGATGAAGACCTGAAGAAAGCCTCAGGTCCCTAACCTTAACTTCTTCAGTCACGTCTCCAGGTTGACCCAATCTGTCCAAGGGGGATTTCCTCAGTTATCAGTGCCTAGATTTTTTTCCCTAATAACAATAGTAACAACAACAACATGGACTGAGGAGGCCCAGAACTAGAAGTGCCTGCTCTGTCAGCCATTCAATGCTGAGGACACCTGTTGGAGGGAAAGCAGAAGGGTCCCACAGGACTCTGGGAAGGACAGATAGATAGCTTGCCTGGCAGACATTATTGTGTGTAGTGTACAACTGAACCAGGGAGGAGTGGAAGAGCTTCTGACCTTTTGGAAGTATTAGGAGGGTGGTGGATCCTTCCCAAACAAGACCCAAGGCTGAGCCTTGACCAAGAAATCATGCTTGAAAAAAAACAGGCAACAGAAGAGGGGGTGCGGAAAATAATCTGGACACTCTTCACAGAGGGAGGGAACGTTCCAAAAGATGGACATAAGTGAGGTTATCGTCCTCTGTGACCAGGTCAGTAAGAAGCAGGGTGCTCTTAAAGAGGACAGTGTGAGACAAGAATTTCATTCTAATTTTTCAGATCTAGGTAGCTCGCATGAAATCACTTAGCACTTATAAAGCATTCCGCAGTTTAAAAACATTATGGCATTCACAATCTCATTTCGTTCTCATCTGCCTGGAAATGCTTGTTCCGTTTTCTTCCATTTTACACAAGAGGAAACTGAGGCTGGGTAGAGAGGATTATGTGATCCGCTCAAGGTCACGTGGCTGAAATCAGCCCTAGGAAGCAACCAGGTGCCCCTCGCCCTTCAAGGTGGTCGTCCACCTTGAAGTGTTAACTCTCAAGGAGAAAGCTGGCATAGCTGCACTGGACTTCGCCTCGCTCGCGAAATTTGGGATGGAGCATTGCCCTCCAGTGCCAAGAAGGGGACCTGATGACGCGGAGCCACAGACCGGGATTTCCCTATTCTGCAGGGTTCTCAGAGCCTGGAGCAGAAGCCTTAGCTCTCACACACCCTCGGGTGAATCAAGTAAGGCTTAACAGCAGTTTCTGGATAGAGATTTAAAGAGAGAGGAAAGGGACAGGACTGGGTGAATTCCCTTCTGAGCGTTCCCAGTACAGCCGCCAAGAGCAGGCATGGGTTTCTGGACCGGGCTCCCCACTCTCGCCCCTACCCCACTGGCTCCTTTCTTGGCGGTCCCCTAAAGCCCGAGGGCAGCCCGAACGAGGAAAGGGACCGGGCAAAGTGTGGAGGTGACAGGAGGCCGGTAGTGTAGCACCTCTGATCTTCTGGGTCTGAGCAATCACGAGCCAAGCCCAGCTTGAAGTTTGGGCATCAAAGGTTTCAGACCAAGTAGCGAGTTGCCCCGAGAGCGAGCCGTCCCGGGTGGGAGATCTGAGAGTGAGAGGTGGCGGCACGGAAAGAGGGGAAAGGCTGGAGAAGGTGCTGCTTCCCACGTAGCCCCTCGATAGGTGGCTGGTCCGCCTCTGCAGCCCGCGAGTGCGGAGAAAGCGCCCCGCACCGCGGCGCAGCGCAGCCCCTCCTCGCTGCGCCGCGCTCCTCCCCACCTGCCCGCCGCCTCGCCCGCCCGACCGCGGAGACTCACAGTCCGCAGGAACTGGATCTCATCCTCGCCTCCTTCTCCGGCTTCGGCCATGACTCCCGGGACGTGAGCGGCGCCCCAGCTTCGGGCGCCTCTGTTTCCCCCAGGAAGCGGCGTGCGCTGACAGCCGCTCTGCCGTTGCTCTTTCTCCTCCTCGTCTTCCTCCTCCTCCCGCTCCTCGCTGAGCCTCAGCAGCGCCGAGCTAATCCCCGACCATATAGGGAGCTGGGCTAACACTTGACTGCACTGCAGAGCGCCAATGCCAGGCGAGCAGCCCGCCCACCCCTCTTCCCTCTCGCCCCAGCCAAGTGCGCGGCCGCCGCGGACTCCGCGGACAGCGCAGCGCGGCGCGCGCCAGGCGGGTGTGGGGCAGAGCCGGGGACCCGGGCCGGCGCGGTGGAGCCTCCCCCGCACCGCACCGCACCGCACATTCGGTGGAGACGCGCGCCCCGCGGCGACAGGAAGATGGCTCTTACACAAAGGCCAGATGCTTAGATTTGCTGCCCCCAAATTGGGCACCAACCCTCTAGATTTGTCCACTTTGCGTGGTGTGTGCGTGTGTGTGTGTGCGTGTGTGTGTTTGTGAGAGAGAGAGAGAGAGAGAGAGAGAGAGAGAGAGAGAGAATATTGATTTCCTATTTGCGTTGGAATGCCCGTCTAGATAGAACATGGCGTTGACCCACCACCACCCGTGATAGACTCAGTAGTTTGGGTGTACCTTGGTTTAACATACAGCAAGGAGAGAAGGGTGCTATGACTGTTCATTCATGGCAAAGTTTGTAACTCACCTTTAGAGAACCCCTTCACTCTTTAAAATTTGATAAGGGGGGGGAACGATAATCAGAATGCACATCGCACATTACACATGTGTGAAATTATCGACTAATAAACTCAATAAACGTTTTTAAAAACACACAAAAATATATGATAAGGACGGACACACTACACCTCCATTGAATAAAGATGCAGTAGCCCCCAAGGTGCTTCAGGGGGCTCCCATTCTGTCCTCAATTTGGAAGTTAGATGACATCAGAATCTTGCCTTTGTGTGTATCCTTATCCTTGTTCTGCTCTTTAGATTGCCAGTTCCGTGCACTCTGAGGAGAATGAGCACATGCAATAGGTCCTAGAAGGCGAACACTCACCAGTGTTGGGTCGTTCATTTAGGATTTGGGAGCAGTTTTATTGGTCCTCTGAAGACTCAAGGTGCAGGATGCCCCTTCTGTGTGCTGGTCAAAAAGTCTCCTGGCAAAAGAAATACTAAAAGGAAGGGTCTGAAGAAGGAATGCAGACAAGTGGCAACTCTGGGTAGAAACCTAGCAACTCCTCTAAAGTTATATACCACTGACTAATGAAGATATTCCTGTATATCTCTAAAGATGGCCTGGGACAAATCAAGCCATCTCTATATTGTGGCATTTTACATTTTGGGAGCCTCCTGGCTGTGCTTACCTCTATGCCCTACCTTTGGATAAAGATGCTTCTTGTCTCCATCACTGGGGACAAGAGTACATTTCGAAAGGAGAAAGGCCTCTTGGATTTCTAAATCCTCAGGAAAGCTATCAGCCACGGTTAGAACTTCAGCAGAACCCACAAAAAAAATGAAGTATTTTCGGGTTGCTTGAATTGTTGAAAGTCAGCAAGGAAACCAAGAGCATTTGAATGGACAGGGACTGTGCAGATGAGGGACAGCCTATGCGGCCACATAAAAGTGTCCTTTTTAATTCTTTCAGCTCTCACGGCTCACGAAGTTCTGAAAATACCACTGACTAATGAAGATATTCCTGTATTTATTTAATCCTGCTTACTTGCCACACATAAGAGACTGTTGGGTGTGTTTTATCAATTAGAAAAAGCTCTAAGGTACTAGTGGAAAATGGCCAAGGCATCATCATATAAATAAGCAACTCATTTGCTAAGGATTGTTATTCATGGTGGCCAATTACTCAGATGGTGTTAATGGGGCCAGGGTTGTGTATTCAATCCCAGGAAGGCTGGTTAGTGCTACTCATTTGTGAGTTAAGGACCTAGCCCCTTCACTTTGTCCCAAAACCTCATAAATCTTAGTTCATTTAGCAAAAAGGAAGACAGTATTGACTATAATAGCAAAACTATTCTTAAGGACATAGGAAGAGGTCACATTTGATATTTTTTGTTCATATGGACCTATAGTAAACTGTATGTAACGTTAAGCTTGCCTTCAATGACATTTCAGCATCACCTCCAGTGATGACTAACCTTGGCTGTCAACCTGACATACCTGGGGAGAGGGAACCTCAGTTGAGGAATTGCATCCATCAGATGGGCCTGTGGCCAGGTCTGTGGGAACATTTTCTTGATTGCTAATTAATGGAGGAGGGCCCAGACCACTGTGGGAGATGTCACCTTTGAGGATGTGGTCCTTGTATAAGAAAGCTAGGTGAGGAAGTCAGTGAGCGTCATTTCTCCATGGTTTCTGCCTCAGGGTCCTACGTTGGTGTCTAATTACGGTTACTGTTACTGTGATGAAACACCGTGACCACAGACAACTTGGGGAGTAAAGGGTTTATTTGGCTATCATGTCAGTTCATCACTGAAGAAATTCACCAGCAGAACTCAAACAGGGCAGGAACCTGGAGGCAAGAGCTGATGTAGAGGCCTTGGAGAGGGCTGCTTACTTGCCCATGGCTTGCTCAGTCTGCCTTATTGCTGAACCCAGGACCACCAGCCTAGGGGTGGTCCCACCCACAACAGGCCCTCCCCTACTAATCAACAATTAATCAAATGTCCTATAGGCTTGCCTGCAGCCCGTTCTTATAGAGGCATTTTCTCAATTGAGGATCTCTCTTCTCCTATGATTCTAGCTTGTGTCAAGTTGACATAAAACTAGCCAACATAGTTGGTTCCCCTTGATGATGGACTATAACCTAAAAGCTAAAATAAACCCTTTCCTTCACAAGTTGCCTTTGGTCATGATGCTTATCACAGCCACAGAAACTACACTAGAAACATCCCCGAACTATAAACATCATCTGTTTGCTGAAATGCATTTCTCGAGCTAATTACACTTATGCTTTGTTCTGTACTGACTCAGGTTCCACTTTGAGAAAGGATAAAGGCAATAATTTTAAGAACTGAACAGTTGAGGAAGCTGATTCTGCTAGCACTGTTAATTTTTTTTATGCCCTGGCACTGCTGAAGAATGCATGGGCAGCCCATATATGGCGATTCTGTTGAACTTGTAATACGTAATCATAAATGTGAATCCTATCCATATATTGACTGAATATTTATTTTTCCATCAGCGAAAGGAAAAATATATTTCTGTGTTTTTCACGTGGGTATTTAAGTCATGAATCTCTTCTAAATGTGATAGGACAAAAGATATCTCTGCTGTGATGGCTAATTTTCATTGTCAATTTAACTAGATTTAGAATCACCATGAAAACATTCTTCTGGGTCTGTCTATAAAGGAATTTTCCAGAAAGGTTGGACAGAGAAGAAAGACCTACCCTGTATGTGAGCAGCATTATAGCATGGTCTGGGGGCCAGACTAAATTAAAAGAAAGTGAACTGAGCACCAGTATCCCCCACCGCCCTGTGTGTGTGTGTGTGTGTGTGTGTGTGTGTGTGTGTGTGGTCTGTCTTGTCTATGGACACAATAGAACCAAAACCCACAAGTCTCTGCCATGTCTTCCCCACAATAGACAGTGCCCTCAAACTGTGAGACAAAATGAATTTCATCTTTAAGCTGTCTTGTGTCAGGCGTTTTGTCCCAGCAAGGAGACGAGTAACTAATTCAGCCACCTGGAAGCTCATGAACAGAAATAACATAAAAGTACACCTCCTTTTGATACCAATAGGCATGATGCAAAACATATTTTACGGATATTTTTAATGTTTAGAAGTGATTATTATTCATTTCTAAGACC
Organism: Ondatra zibethicus; assembly: GCA_004026605.1. Taxonomy (NCBI): domain Eukaryota; kingdom Metazoa; phylum Chordata; class Mammalia; order Rodentia; family Cricetidae; genus Ondatra; species Ondatra zibethicus. The sequence continues at coordinate 23,985 of PVIU01014941.1, read as the reverse complement.
TCTACAATAAGCAACTAAGGTGGTATCTATCTTTGCTCTACTGACTTAGAAGCAACGCCAAAATTCTCTTCTTCACTGTAGAAGGGGATAGGTGTGTGAAAATGGCATTTCTTCTTCTGGAGATATCCATTTCTCTCCCAGAAAAGCTACAAACATTAAAATGCTTACCACAGGCAAGGATCAACCATCACACATATCTCCCCAAAGCTGAACACATGGAGTTCCCTCCTCTTTTTCTTTGTCCTTCCTCTTCCCCTCCCCTTCCCTTGCCTCTCCTTTTGTATATCTTAAGATTGAAGGACGACATTATAAAGTCAAAGTTAACATACCCCCCTGGTGCAACACTCCTAAGGCAATCAAAGAAGGGACTCTGTTCCCAGGGACACCCTATGTGTCACAGCAGAGATGGGAGTGAGCTGAGCATGCCTGCAAAGGCTTTCTCCACGTCTAGTCTATTGAGCGTCTTTACCCTCAAGAACCTCCAACTGTGACCAGTTAGTTGCTAAAGCAGTAGTTGAAGCAACTGGCACCATCACAGTTTGTGTGCATTTACTTCTGGGTCAGCCTGCATTTAACAAGAACTGAAGCTGTGGTACATTGCATCCACATTTACATCATTGATAAGATGAGGGGTTGAGGCCCAGGCTAAACCATTTAAGGACTGAATCTCTGAGCGAAGAGATTTGAATTCTTAGTGTCCGCTTCAGCTTCTGGGAAGTGGGAGTCAATATACCTACTTCTTGGGGTTCCTGTAAGTAGAATTAAATGATTCGGTGGTTATAAAGTATTTTGCAGTACCACATGAAAGTGATCGGTAGAGGGGTTGGAGAGATGGTTCAGCGGTGAGTGCCACTGTTGAAGAGGACCTGAATTTGCATCCCAGCATTCACATTGGGTGCCTCACAACTGCCTAAAAGTACAGCTGCAGGGCTTTGGATGACTCTGGCCCCTGCAGGTACCTGCGCTCACATGCATATACCATCCCCCAAAACACAAACAATAAAAAAATTCTAAAAATCTTTTTTAATGTGTTCCATATAAAAATCCTGAGATACGGCATCCAGATCTGCCTCCACCTTTCTCCTATGCTGCGGTTTCCACTGCCTGCCTTTCAGGTATGTTTGTGTTCCTGCATTTCTTTAAGTTCTCTTGGCATCTGATTTTAATGAGTTTTTACTCATATAGAAGGAACTTCTGGCCTCTGAAAATAATTTTCAATCACAATGAGAAAAATATCCTGGGCAGAGCTCATATGATACAAGTTAATGGTGAACATCAGTACTGTTTTTTTTTTTTCCTGTGTTTGCTTCTAGGAGCGTTTTTCTGAGCCGTATTGTGCCTTTATCTTTAATGGGAAATTTATTCTGTTGCTATGGCATATTGAAATGTATGGCTCGCCCCCCCTCAGGAGGAGGAACTGTCAGCACCAATCTCTTCCATTCAGGTTTCCCCCTGGGCTTGATGGGATTGAAATCCAGTGCCTCATGGAACTATATTTAATCAGATAAGTCTCACTTACACTAACCTGGATGCCTTTGATTTTAACTTCTGCATTTTAATTCTTCCTACAGCTCCGTGGCACAGATATATTAAAGCTGCTGCCATCAACAATCCACCCTGACTCACTGCAGCTTGAATAGTCACTGCCAAAATAGGATAACACGCACTGGGAAAGGAGACCGGTACAGTTTTATGTCATCTATTTCAAGTGGCAGGGCAAGACCCACATTTCAGGGGACAAAAATGTAGGTAAATTACTTTGATTCTGATCCTAGGGTAGTTTTTCTATGCCAACCTCTGGGTTCAACCTGTCCCGACACCGTGTTCTCAACAGATCTCATTTCTAAGTTTTTTAAGCTGGCAGAATTTCCTTTAAAATAACTCACACAATTTAACAAAGCAGATCTTCCTTCTCTCTGCATGACAAGGATGCATAATTTTCTGTTGGTATTCAGCGTGTCAGTGTCTTGGGATGCAAGTTTCGCTTTGAAATTTCCTTCTCAATATGTCACCAGCACTGCCAGCAGGCATGGAAGAATGTTGTCTGGACTCTACAGAAGAGCCTTACAGGGCTGCTGAGAGGCTCCTGTTGCTCTGGTATAAGTTTGAAATAAGAGTCAGACTTTTGAATTCTTATCCATTGCATACAACCGACCTAGAAGTTGAGAAGACAGAACGATTGTGGTCCAGTGCATCTATAGTCCAGTAAAATAGTTTGGTATATCATGGGTTTGTAAGCTCTTTATATTGCCATTAAGCACACTGAAATCCCACTGGTGATGGTTGTTTTCATTGTACAAAAAAGTAGGCTGTTCTAACCTAAAACAGGAGAAAAGACAAGTGTGACCTACAATAACTCACTATATCCTCCCTTCCTTTCTCTAAATGTATGCATATACTTGCATGTGTGTGTGCACACAAACACACATACACAAACACACATATACACGCTTCTCTAGGTTATCAGCAAGCAATACTAATTTTGGGAACCCTGATTTAAAAAAAAAAAACAAGTCATCTCACTGGCTGTGGAGACAGCTCAGTGGATAAGGTACATGCCATCTAGCATAACAGCTTGATTTTAGTCCCCAGAACCCATGTCATGGAAGGAAATAGCCAATTCCTGCAAGGTGTCCTCTGACCACCCTTCCTAACACGTATGAATATGCCCAAACAAAGTAAATTAGTTAATTATAAGTTAAAAGAAAAGTGAGTTCTGCCATTGCTTAGGTAAACTGCATTGATAAAAGACTAGACTGCATTGATAAAAGACTAGACTGCATTGGTAAAAGACTAGACTGCATTGGTAAAAGACTAGACTGCATTGGTAAAAGACTAGACTGCATTGGTAAAAGACTAGACTGCATTGATAAAAGACTAGACTGCATTGATAAAAGACTAGACTGCATTGATAAAAGACTAGACTGCATTGATAAAAGACTAGACTGCATTGATAAAAGACTAGACTGCATTGGTAAAAGTTGGGACTAGGGCACCAATCTCCAAGCTCTTTGTGTAGTGTTTATTTTCCATGTTTCTTTGTAAATGAACTTAGGGTGATATCACAAAGTGCATAAGATCTTTGAGTGCACATTTAATTGCAGATAAAAAAATCATTTTATCCTAAGTAAAGTTGTAGTGTTAAGTGAATTTACTAAGCTCGAAATCTTTGAAGTACATAACAGGTGTGCTAAAATTCTCTCTGCGGTTGCTAGAGCCTGTTACCTATGAAGCTATTTACTACTCTTTAAAACTAATACAAAGGGGAAAAGGAAAGAAAGACCAGGTTGAAGTTAATCTTAAGGACTCCTAGTGTGAATACTGTTACACACAATACAGCATGCTCACAGATTTTGGGGACTGGAGGAATTACATTTTTAGGTGGTACTAGGGCAGCTTTCACAAAAGCAAAGCTTAGATTTATTAAATTATGTAGCTCACATACCCTTTTCACATTTTCTGCGTCCTGTTTAGTTTATACCTTGGCATTACAGTCTAGGACATCATATTATGAAACATCAGAAATACATTGCATTCTGTTCCTTTCTATTTCACCATTGTGTTGCGTGGTCTTGCTAATCAGCACTTTCTGAAATGAAGCCCTGTCTTACAGCACTTTCTCTGGCACCATCCTGCTTCTCCTCCTTCAGTGACTGTCCCTTCTCTGTCCCTTCTGATGACCTCATTTACTCCTCACATGAGAAATGAGCAGCACAGGACTCCTTCCTATATCCACTTCATCCTCTGAACACTGAATTTGCATCCCTTCCATTAACCATTGTTACCTCTGTGTTCACATGTTTATTGCCAAACTAATTTCCAAATTCAGTATTCTAGCTGCATGCTGGATATCTCAAGCTACATGTTATGTATGCAGTTTAAGACAATTTAAATCATCCCTTTCCATATCCAACAAAGCATTTCCTCCCCCAGTATCTCTGTACCCATTACCATCCTGGGAGAACAATGACCGAAACAAGGCTGTAGCTCCCCTGCTATGTTGTCACAGGAACCAGAAGAAATAACGTATTATTTAGGCAAATTGATAAGACTCACTACGTCCTCTTGTCTCATTGCTTCTGCTCTGGCCCCCAAAATGGAATTTAGAGCAAAACTACCCCCTCTTATATAGGTCACCTTTGAATGGCAAACCAAGATCTTCTGAATTTGGAACATTTAAAATAAAAGCAAGATTCGGGAGCTAATGAGAAAAAAAATAGCTTTGCTAAGGGATTTTGAGGACATTGTGATTTTTATCCAAAGGGCAGACTCTCTACCTCAATCCAAAAATTTCAAAGTTCCTTCATTTTAGAACATTGGTCCTTGGATATTAGCACCAATAATTATTAGTTTTGTAGGCTTGGGTTAAATACATAACCTTTCCTTTCTTTGGTTTTCTTATTGGCAAGGGAAAGCAAAACTTTCAAAAATGTTAAGGTTGTACTTGGAGAACTTGGAGAGTCAGTGTTCATAAAGCCCTCAGAAGCATCTGGTGAGGAGCAGGTATCTCAGGATGCTGTCTTGTTTCTCCAAAACCAGACCCAAGCAAAGAATTTGCAAGATGATCCCAGAATTTGTGAAAGGACGGAAATGGAGGAAGTAGCTAAGCTAGTAAACCAGCTACAGGTGTGAGTAGCGGAACCTAATCTCTCTGGGAGTAGAGACAAATATGCCTCTCAAAGTCACTCACAGGAAGACAAGGAAGGCAGGCTATTTTTAAAGTACTTCTGGTCAGTCCATGGGCGAAAGCTGCCCACAGAAGTGTTAATTCTCTAGCACATTCAGGCTGTTCCAGCTGATTGAACAAGCCACTGGGCCATTGGAAACTGAGCTGGAAAGTACCCTATGATGGTGCCGTCCTCAGAAACACAGTGTAAATAAATATATCATGGTCCTCATTGTCATTGACATCCAAAGACAAGACATGAGAGCAGGAGCTCTGACCGGAAGGAGTGGAGAAATGAACCCAGGAGGGGGCATTGAACAGGACTGTGCATGGAGAGTCCAGTCCTCTTATTCCAGATCATGCCCTGAGTCTCCTGGACAAAATCCCAGGAATCTGGGAAATAATCTGTGGCACACAGTTTATGGAATCAACTACTTAGTAATCTGAAGAATAAAAAAAATCAATTTCTGCCTTGAAAATTTGAAGCTTAGTTCTAAATTCCAGCTCACTAAGGGAGATACAATGTAGTTAGCACTTGCAAGCTTGTTGAAACAGCTACATCACCACTGGGTAAGACAGTCAAAATGGCCTCCACCAGTGATGAAGATTAAAAATGGCCTTATAAGATTATTTGTTTTCAGACAGGCAGAAATGATCAGGGAGGCAGCAATACATTGATGGAGCTCTAAAATGTCCAGGATTCATTTGCTCTGTGTTAAAGCTCAGAGTCTAGGGACTGGGAGAGAGGCTTAATACAATCCATCAGTATCCTGGAATATGCAAAGTGCTTTACTCCAGAATGGTTATCACAGAATGGTTTCTCCAGAACCAACCAAGGTTTTCAGTCGCTCTACCCCATCCTGACTGCCCACACTCCACTTCACTTCTCACAGCATAACACCTATCAGCAACCCTGCATTTTACCCCGTTTTACAGACGAGAGTGAAAATTAGGGAAGATGTACAAGGTTTTTCAGCTAGCATGGGGTTGGTATCCTGTCTGATTTCAAATGTAAACCAAATCAGTATGATTTGCTATCTCCAGTTGAAGCAGATAGACAAAGGAATTCTTTGAAATTATTTGGAAACTGAGATAGTCAAATAACATCGTGAAAATTGATACAAAGCACTTATATAGGCAAGTTCAATCTTTCTCATTGCAACCCAGCTATGAAGACCATCTCTCTAGCTACCCCTAGCATAGCAGCTACTGCAAGATTATGGAAACAGTTGAAAAGGGACAAGAAAGAATAGATTGAAACACACTTTGGTGACAGTTTCCTTGCGTTGGTCAACAGATGGTGCCCTTTTGTTTTTCTTGGATCTCTAGGAGTGGAAAAATTCCTTGAGATCTGTGTTCAGCCCCATATTTACAAAACCAGGAATATTATTCAATTAGTACTTAACATTCCATCTGTTGCTTTGGGCAGTATTTTTAAAAATCAGAATATGGGGCTGGAGAGATGGCTCAGCGGTTAAGAGCATTGCCTGCTCTTCCAAAGGTCCTGAGTTCAATTCCCAGCAACCACATGGTGGCTCACAACCATCTGTAATGAGGTCTGGTGCCCTCTTCTGGCCTGAAGGCATACATGTAGACAGACTATTGCGTACATAGTAAATAAATGAATATTAAAAAATAAAAAAATAAAAAATAAATAAAAATCAGAATACTTATTACCTGAAGCTTTCTTTTACTAGAGCAGATGTGTTGGAGAAGCCACCACTCAAGCATCCATCCATTCCTAATGAGACAGTGCAGAGTAGTGTGGAACAATGTCTACCTTGGTTTGTGACTTAGAAAAGAGAGATGAGCCATAATGACCTGTCGGCTTGCCCATTGCATGCTGCACACTCCTTCCCACACACCCCTTGCCTCCAACCCAATAAAAAGTCATAGAAGGAATGGTTCCATGATATTCTAGAATGACCACAGGCTAGATAGAAGCAGCTTCCACTCAGTGTTCCAAGACAATCCTTTCCACGATTTTAGCAAATAGTTAGATACGCAAGAACTAAATAGGTTTGAGAAAAATCATTTCAGGATGAGAAGAACCAAATAGAAGATGTCTCTATAGTTTATTTCTCACACAGTTGAGAAATCTTTTTTATTGTCCCAAGATCAGAAAAGTACTCGGTTCTCAGGGTAGCTGTGTCTAAGAAATATTTAAAGTTTAGGAAATTAAGACTGAAAATTTAAGGTTGGCAATGTAAGGTGCAACATTTTTATTAGTAATGTGCTTTCTCTAGAGAGAGCTCAGCGATCTTCCTCTGAACTTTCAGTGGTTGTGATAGTAAGTAGCAGTACTGAGAAGCTTACATTGGCTTTACATTTACTGTGTGTCAGGTGCCGTTATGATTTTGAATATGCACCAAATTCTTTAATAGTACAGAAGCCCTGTATTGTCATTGTTGTTGTGGTCCAGTTTCACAAATGAGCTATCTGAGGCATGGCATGTGGGGGCCCACAGGTGTGAGCCTGTTCCACCTTGACTGGAGGTCGGAGAGTTTGAGCTTGTTTTTGCTTTTTCATTGTTGACAACGGACATGGCTACTAACAAGAGATTCTGACCTAGAGTGCGGTTAATTAGTTTTTTGAGTATACAGGTGGATCCATTCCACCTGGACCGAAGGTCAGAGAATTCAAGTTTATTCCTTATATCATGTTAATGAAGTCTGTTGCCTCCCTCCTCCCCTTTTGGAGTGAAATATATACACGTGTGGAAAATAAATGCAGATGGACTCAGGATTCAGTATTCACTGAATTTCCCTCCTGATGCTGTTCTGTGTTTCTGCCTCTTATTTCTCTCATATCTCTGTTCCTTTCGTTTCAAAATTCTAATCCTCACACTCCTACCCTAGAACGCATGAATCTCATTGAGGCTGGACTTTGACAATAACATTCAATTTCCTTGTTACCTTCAATTCTGTATCAGGTGGGTCTTCTCTTAGAGCAACTTACAGCCTAGCAGATTGCTTCACTAACAAGTGAGAGGGTCAGATAGGTAAGGAGTGCTAACAAGACAGAGTCACAGTCTTCCATTAAAAATAAACAGTCATCCTCTTGCTGTGTTCTACTCATTAGGAGCTCATCATTAGGTGCACCCCACATTAAAGGGAGGAGATACACAAAGGGCATGAGGAATACCAGCAGGTAGAGATCACTGGAGACCATCTGAAAGGTTGCTGCCTACTCAGTGTAACTTTGAGGATAAGGACTTGATCTAGGGAGGGAAGAGACCACACATATTATCTGTAACAAATAGGAACCAAAGATACCCAACAAAGAATGCAGGGATAGGAAGTTCTGGTCCAGAAACCTGCTCCTTGAAGTTAGTAATTTAGGTCAATTAAGCCTGCCTGGCAAAGTCAGATAACTTCTTCTTCCCACACTAAAGATAAGGAAAAAGAAAGAATTGTAAATAATGTTTACTTCTCTGATTCCTACTATAAAGCCAGGGTTAAGTGTAACTTACCCCAGGGACTGTCACCTTTCTTTCTGTCACTTCTCTATCACCTTTATAATTTTGCATATCTCCTTGTGGCAATTTCTCTACTTCCGTCCTATATTTCTCCTCTATTTCCTTTGACTATAACCAGCTTTTTCTCTTTATCTTCTCCTTGCTCTGTATTTTTCTAGTTAGACCCTAGGTTTGAAGATAATTTTATTTATACAGATTTTTAGAAAGGAGCTTATGCAAGCAAAATGGTGGGTAAGGGTCAGTTTTCTACTTCTCCAGCAGTCTTGGAGACATTTTGTAGTTTTCATTAAAATTTACAGTTGCATTTATGTAAAGGAGATTACCCAGGTATTCTGTGGGGGCCTGGTCCAATCAGTTGAAGCCCAGTAGAAGAGGAATCACGTGCATTGCAACACCAACTATTGCCTTAATTTCTCATTTGTCATTCCTGACAGCTTACCCAGCAGGCATAAGGATTTGGCCTTCATCACAACTGCCAATATTGTTCCTTGCAGTAGCCTTCTGTGTCAGGCATTTATGTACACACCCCTGAGAACTTACTGCTTCTTATCTCTGTTAGAATCCTGAAGGACAGGACTATCTAATCATTTTGTCACTGGTCCTCACTACGTTTCAAAGGGAAGAGTGTTTTCATTAAAAATAAGAATTAAGTAACACAAAAGAAAACCTTCTCCCACCCCAGATGAGAATTCCAGGTTTCTCAAGTTTATGCCCTGCTGTCTTCCTCTACTTCAGGTTGATGTGGTCCTGGATGATGGCCTCTTCAGAGATCTCTGCCTGTTTGAACCATTAGCACTTGCCTCTTATTCTCATTCTCCATCTTCTTAGGGAACCACTGGCTAATATATGACTTTATTCCATTTTATTCACACTTATTTCCCTGTCTCTGAGTCTTGTGAATTTATCTCTCTTAATATAGGTTTGTTTAAAGGATGGTTAGTAGGAATATCCAATGTCTTAAGCCAAAGATTACATTAATGATGAAGTCCACAGGGAAAGTCAAGTACTTTTGGAATTCTTGAAGCTCAGTGCTCAGGTAGTTGTCTATTGGACCAGGAGTTTCTATACATTTGCCAAGATAAGCCATAGGCAGACATTAAACCATACAAGCTGCTAATACTAGAACTCCAAGAAGGTATGGATGAGAATCAATAACAATGAAAGTTTTATTTGAAAATACCATAATGACCCCAATATTGTGTATGCTAACCCAAATGTTTTAAGAAAAACTAAAAAATATCCAAGTGTGTGAGAACACTGAGGTGCCCTTGCAACACTTCAGGAAGTCTTCCAGGTTCCCCTTACAAAAGGGATATTTGTGCAAAGTAGACATCCTTCACAAACATCAATCAAAACAGCATAGCACAACATCTTAAATGAAGAAACAGATATGAGAATTATGGTACATTTTATTAAATCATTCATTAAAGACATATGAGAGTTGGAAAGATGTGTCATTAAAACTGGAGCCCTGAATTTAATCCCTGGAACCCACACAGTGGAAAGAGAGAACCACTAAAGTCCTGAAAGTTGGCCTCTGACATGTTTGTCATGCTTGTACATACACACACACACACATGCACACATATACACATGCATACATGCATACACTAAAATAAATATAAAAAGACACTTGAAAATGTGAAACAATGCCATTTCTTACTAGTGGGGGACTAATGTAGTAAAGTTTAAATAAAATGTCACATGGAATTAGTCTGTTACTACTACTTGAAAGTTGATTAATATTTTTGAATTATACTTATTGACTTCTAATATCATAAATATTATCAAGTACAGTTTATACCAAACATATTTAAAGATCTAAGGGACCCCCAGAGCAAAGACTGGTGACAAATCAATTCCAAATATTACTCTGCACTTGCTGCAGCAAGAAGCAAAGTGTGTCCCTGGGGTTGGACTGGCAGGCATCAAGAATGACCAGCTGGCTCTGGGGGCTGGGAATCACTTAGGGCTGTCATAAAACCTTGAGCCCCGATCTTTTTGGTAAAGTCTAATTTGAAAATCAAGGTCATCTTTCACATTCTTTCTTTCTCTTCTACAGAGTCCAGCAGGGCCTTGAGCCTGTAATACACAGTGTAAATATTTGTGGATATTGCTAGCCACTCAACTTCAACTGTATAAAGTATATTCAATTAGAACTTGACATATAGCTGGAGCTGTTTCTGAGGCCAGTCTACCTCTGTACAAGCCTAGCCAGTGGGACACAGAGCTAAAACCTGATCTGTGAAGTCTGGAGGTTTTCCTTGGCCCATGAATTTGCAAAATTCATAGATGCTTCATTTCCCTGTTATCACACCTGTTTTTACAACATAGACTCTTAAATGAAATGGTCACTTGTGAATGGTGACATAGAGGCAAAATCACAGCACCTGGACACATGTCCGTTACAGCTACTAGTGAATGCCTAACATTTACCCATGTTGGAAAGAATAGGCGAACTGGGAAATGGGCTTTCTGTTCTTATTTTGTAGTCAATATTTAATGTGCTAAGCACTAGAGAGACCAATTATCGGTCACATTCCCTTCTGTGAATGAGAACAGATAAAACATAAAGTACTTTTCTTGCTTCTGTTTCATTCTCCTTCAACTGTTGAAGAAAAGAGAAATAATGGGGGAAAAGGAACCATTCATTTACTAAAGAAAACTCTCTTTCATGATGACCTTCTGTTGTATGGCTATGCCCTTCAGCTCAAGAACGTCCTGTTGATGTTTGGATTGGAGCCTTTATTGTTAGTGGGGAAAGGACACAGCAATGACCAGCAGCATGTTTGTTTGCTCGAGTTCCTGACATTGTTGGAGAAGTCTTGTGGCAGAGCTGGCTCAGGTCTGCATCCCAGAAAACTCAGGCCTCAATGTCCACACATTTGCAGCATGACACATACATAACTCAGGAGTTTGGCATACAGATTGAAGAAGCCACCTGATTTGTGTCCCTGGAAAGATTGAATTCATGTGATATTATTGGAGATGAACTCCAAGTGATATGCACACCACCGAGGCCATAGGACCCAACTTCACAGGCTCCTCCACTCAGAAGTCCCTGAATGCTGCTTTGTCACTGATATTCGCCTGAGAAGTTGCCTTCAGTCACAAGGGGTCTGTGGCTTGCCCAGTAGCTAGGCTTTGGAAGGGCTGATTTAAGGAACCATTATCCTAGTTGGCAGAGAGTTGGGGGTGCTTTCATGTTTTCCTGCTGAAAGGATTAGAAGCAGCAAGCATTCATGGTGAACATGGGCCCTGGTATACATTGAGGTAAAGCCAAAGTAAGCAAGAAAAGGCTGTCTTTTTCATCTCACCAGTGACAATCAGACAGACCCCAACTTGGCACTGAGAGAAAAGTCAATCCAATGGTTTGGAACAAAAGGTTAAAGAGAACAAAACAAACTAAAATAAATAATTTCTGCTCTTCTTCTTGTTTAGAAAGAAGGCAGCGGTGGCATGTGATGTCAAAGAGAAGCTAACTGAAAAGCACACTGTGCCGCCAGAAGAGTAAAAGGCCAGAAAGGACATCACAGAGTCCTCTGCATAGGTAACAAGCTGTTTCCAAGAGTACCCAAAATAAACCAGGAGTGGGTTTCTGCATAGAGTTAGGAATTTGGGTTAGATCATGAGAACTCTGTGGCTATGGTAACAGTAGGGAAGGGACTGGGGAATTTATGGAATGAATGCATTCGGAGGGGGTCCCTGTGTGTTTGCAGTGGCTCATGGAATCTTTCAATTTTAGGTAGGAAATTGGAAAATGGTGACTCACACTATGTAATAGTCTCTCAGCCTTAATTCAAAGTTTATTTATGACATCAAATAGCAACAGGAAATAGCTAGGATTAAACCAAATTAAAAATAACCAAGGCAAACAGTATCAAGCAGAGTCGAGTAATTATGTCTTCAATGAACAAACCAGAGCCAGAAGATTGTATGTGCTTGCATTTTGTATTTTAACATCCTGTATGGATATTCTTGTTTGGAATTTTTTTCCCTGAAACATTTCAGGTTTACCCCAGATTCTCGGGATTCTGAAAATTTCACACCCTCATAATTACATTAGGCTGCCCTCTAGTGTCATGGTGTGACTCTAGTTTCTGATCAGTCATCTGGATTTGCTTTAATCTAGCAGGTTTACCTCAAGGATTCTGACCGTTTTTATATGTGACAAATATAAACTCCAAATTTTCAGAACATGAACAAACAACACACAACTATAGTTCCTTTTCTATTCCTTTCAAAGACTTTAGACAGTAGGGATCTGGAGAATATCAGCTCTAATTCGTTGTACTATTCTCTCTCTCTCTCTCTCCCTCTCTCTCTCTTTCTCTCTCTCAAAAAAACCATTACTAGGTGTTCTGTGTTGCTGACATGGATTGTGTATTTGATAGTGGGAAACAACACTCCAGTATGTAAAGAAACGACTCAACCAGGACATCTTCATAGACCCACTCCATATGGACTTGAACATAAAAAGATCAACAAACATTGAAAATATCAAGGAAGCAAAAAGAACTGAATGATTGTCTTTGAAAGATTGTCTAAGCAACAGCGATCCATTCTAGTCCAATATTGTCACTATGTAGCTCTGTGTTTGTGGATGTCATCGTGTATCCCAACTACCCTAATGAAATTTCCCTACTTTCCTCAAACTGTCTCCAACATTATCAGTGACTCAGTGAATAAACACTCTCCAAGAAACTGCAATCAACATAGACCAAAAATACACATTGTAATTAGGAATAGCAAATGCACAAAACACCTTATTTGAAAGGCTTTGGGGGTGTGACATCAAATTGACGTGTTACAGCCACAGTTTCCAGAACACAACTTGGTATTCATTCTTAAACTTGGATTTAGGGAGGATGGGTGCTTGATGGATCTAGCTTTGGTTAGGAGCTTTCCGGATTTATATAACTGAAGGTGTGAATAAGGCGAAAGAGGGGGAATTAGTATCTGGGGAAGACAGCAGAGTAAGTGTGAACAAAAGGGGTCAATGCCTACCCACCCAAAAAAGAAAAGTTGCTTGTTTGAGCCTTGATAAGCATATTGTATGCTGGTCCTGCTTTTGCTATTGATAATTAATGGTGAAGTACATAATTTTTATTTAACACATTGAATTTAGGTAGTATAACTAAAGCCATATTATTTAGTTAATGTATTCTAACCCATGCCACAAAAGATTTTATGGCTCTGTAAAGATTTCTTACAAAGAATATGACATAGTAAAAAAATTAATCTCATGAATAAAAATGCATGTAAACCTTAAATGACTGCTATAAAACTCCCTAATATGAAAAGTGTCAAAGTTTTAATACAGGAATTTAAAACACAAAGTTTTTATACAGGAATTTAAAACATTAAAATTTAAGGTCAAAGAAAAAATATTCTCAAAATATGCTTTTCCTAATATATTTATGTTTCCAGTGCCTTTAAAGGCATGTATTACCATTTCTTCTAATATTTCAGATAGGAGAATAAATAACTTCCATTTTATTAATCAGGAAAAAATTTGGAGGATTCCTCAAAAATCAGAGAACAATTCCCACAACAGTAACAGTCCATGTTTGTTTGATCCATCCATCTATCCATCCTCTCATTCTTCAGATCATTTATGTACAGATACTTACTGAAGAGTTTGTGTGGTGGGTACATCCATCTTATAAGGATAGCAAAGCTGAACTGGATACAAAGACCCCCATATTCATTCAATAGGTTTGCAAGATGGTATGTTGAAGTGTAACTATGTGCATAACTGTAGAGAATGGGATGAAAGGAATGCTTTAGTAGTTTATAAGTTGGAAATTGTAGAATCTGAAGACATCTTAGAATGTAATTATTTCAACTTCTTGCACAACACACAAGTACCATAAAGAATGCCTGATATTCAGGGTTTTCAGAATATCCTATATTTTATTAATTTGTGTTGTTATTTTTAATTGTTTGTCTGTGTGTGTGTGGGGGGGTGGGTGCGCGCGCACGCACGCGCATGTGAAAGCAGGTGCATGCACAAGAAACCAGAATTGTCGATTCTTCTCTAGCTGAGTTATAGGTAATTGTGAGCTCCATTATGTCTGTGCTGGCAACCAAAGCTGTGCTCTCAGGAAGAGCACTGAGCACTCTGACCCCCTGAGACACTTCACCATCCCTTTACTTGTATTCTCAAAATATATTAATGAATATAAAATACTTATTATACAAATACAGAAATTACACTAAAATGTAGAAAATATATATTTCTAGATAATGAAATGTATAGTGTACATGTACATTTATATACTACTGAACTGCCTGAAACCTGTGAAAACACCCCAGTTTGCATTTAAATAGTTCTTAGAGAAAATTTCTTCCAATATTCATCAAGAAAGACTTCACTTAGAAAGCTTTGCTATTCTTTTTCATTGAGCTTGGGTTTTAGAGGCATGTTCATTTTTCTGGTTAATTTTTGTCAACCAGACACAAACTTATATACAGCTAGGAAGAAGGAATTCTGTTGAGGTGTTTCCTCCACCAGATTATCCTGTGTGCATGTCTGTGGGGCCTTTTCTTGGTGAGTGATTGATGATTGATGTGGACCAGCCCAGACCACTGTGACTGGTGCCCACCCAGGGCAGATGGTCCTAGGTAGTATAAGAAAGCAAGCCAAGACTATAGGCAGGGCTTCTCATGGCTTCTGCTTCAATTCCTGCCTCCAGGTTCCTGCCTTGAGATCCTACCCTGCCTTCCCTCAATCATGGGACCATGATGTTGAAGTATAAGCCAAATAAACCCTTTCCTCTCCACGTTGCTTTTGGATACGGCATTTATCACAGCAACAGAGAGTAAACTAGGACACAGCTGTGCTATAGCTCAGGCCAATCTCAAATTTGCATTTCTCCTACCTCTACTTCCTATGAGTTGAGATTGCAAGTATGTGATACCGTACTATTTAGCACAGTATTTCAATTTTTTTCCTACTTTGAAGAAGCTCAATTTCTACTGTGTTTAGATGTGACATCTTGATCAGTTTGTCTAGTCAGAATGTAATAAGGCATTCTGTTCATGGTATCTGTTGCCTTTCTGCTTGCTAATGAATTATACAAAAGCATGTACTTTAATAGACACTCTGTCATGTTGACAGCTTGTCTTACACCTGATGTCAGCTAAAGCCCAGAGCTTGCTACCCCAGTCCTCACCCAGGGCCAGCAGAAGACAAGGATGAACAAGAGGGGACAGCAGAACAGTGGTAAAGAAAATGACTCTTACATATACTGATTCTCAGGGTAGAAGCTGGGCTTGTAGATAGAGACATGAACAAGGCTGGCCCTCATTATAGGTTTGGGGACCCAGCAATAAAACGAGGAGTTGAAGGTGAATGTAGGCCCCAAAGGCAAGAACAAGTTGGAAACTTAACAGTAAGTTATCAAGGAGAGTAAGTCAAGGTAAGAATCACCTCCCAAAGAAAGTGTTATGGTTTCAACAATGAGCAGGCAACAGCATCAACAGTGGCCAGACAAAGGTAAAACAGTAAGCCTCCAAAAATTCAGAAAGGTAGCTTGAAGGAGCTTAAGCCTTCTAGAAGCAAGTCCATGAAAGAAAGGGAAATTATTAAAGGAACTTGTTTGTTTCAGCATTTTCAGTCACTTAGCCAACGTTTAGCGTGTCATGATCTGGCAAAGTATTATAGAGAAGGCAGGTAAAAGAACAAACAAGGCCCAGCATCCCTGTCTCAGAGATCTCTCAGAGGCCTTCGGGAATTGAAGTAAGTCTTCTACTTCCTATGTGATGTGTTTGGTACAACAAACAGGAACATATCAGGCCACAGAAGAGAAGCAAACAGCATAGTAAGGTTCTGAAGAGGCAACCATCTGAATCATGGAGGAAGAAGATGAAAAGAGGCAAAAGGAGCAGGGAAGGATCTTCTAGATAGAAAAAAATCAACTCAAAGGAAGTCAGCACAGCGTACAAAAGAGCTGTTTACAGCTTGGATAGTCAAATAAGAGCTGTTTACAGCTGGATAGTCAAATAATAATGCGTGTGATAAATGAGATTTTTTCTCTCTTTTTCTATATTTGGTAAGTTAAGTTCTGAAGCTAAAAAAGGTCCTTATATTGACTTCAGGACATATTTATTTTCCCATTTCATTGTAGTCTTAGCTTAGAATATATATTATTGGAAGACTATGATTTCTCTGAGCTACAGATACTCTGATATTTGACATTCCTTCTCTAGCTTTCTTCTAGTCCTCAGTTTAAAAACAAAAGGATTGAGCAGTGCAGCTCCAAGCTGAAAGCCCTTCTGTACTCTCTAGGGATCTCTGACAAGTTGACATTGATTGAACAACCTGCAGCCAGCCCATATGGTTGTTTAATTAACTAACACTTTGCAGTAATGAGAGGTAGTTTGGCTACTTATGGCCAGAAGTGGCAGGTTAGGACGACTTGGAAAGGGTCCAGATATGAAAGCAAATCTGCTAAACGGGAGAGCCAGAAGAAAGATGAGGATAACCCAGTCCAGATGCAGCCAGGATCTAGAAATTATGGTTTCAGACAACAAGAAAGTAGTGACCTGGAAAAGGCAGAAAATAAAGATCATGAGCTTTGTGTGGTGTGTGTGTGTGTGTGTGTGTGTGTGTGTGTGTGTGTCTGTATTTCTTCTATAATGTGTGTACAACAAAGTTATAGGGAATATAAGGAAGGGAAGGTATTTTGGAAACCAAGGGGATATTCAGTATTATGAAAACAGTCCATATCTTGTAGAACCCCAGTGGCTAGTCACACTCATGGCTAGTGGTCTCATTCTCAAGGAGAAATATATTAAGATCAAAGTATGGTCCTGGAGCTAAAAGACCAGGGAGTTAACAGAGATAAGTGCAAGGGATAGAAGATGCTAAGAACTGAAGGCAGCCTCTGGAACTTGGACACCAAGCAGAGACTGGGTTTCAAGAACAGCAAAGCACACTAGAAATGGCATGTGGCTGGCTACAAGTAGGGCCTGGGCTATATGATTTTACAGTTTCTTATCTGAAGCCAGAGCGATCATGAGCCTGCAAATGAAAAGTGAGTAGTCTTGGTGGAAGAGATCTGCCTGGCAAATATGACAACTAGCTTACATCTCTATATTGAGTACACAGTGCATACTTGCTTTGCTCAATTGGAGATATTTTCTATTTCCCTTGTCTTTGAGTCTTACAGTATGATAACAAACAGGAGTGATATTGAATTAATATAGCTGCCTGACTATGGGAATAGGGCTACTAAAGATTAATACTTGTTTAAAGTATTTGTAGCTTTGTGTTTTACATCTAACTCTAATTTTGACAGTGATCAAACATGAACTTTAAACAAAGTCAACAAGTCTTCAGTAAAGGGAGAAGATGATTCCGTGTAGGGGGAATTAGCACAAGTAGTTTCAGGTTGATATGCAAAGTGAATTTAAACATACATGACAACTAAAAGAAGCATGTGATCTGGGGTGTTAGCCATGAGGACATCATCAGGATAACTGGAGAACACTGAATAAGATCTATAGATTAGAAAAATGTATTGTCGGTATAATTTTCAATTTTAATAATTACTATTGTTATTAAGCAAGATAAAGTTCTTATTTGTAGATAATGTATACTGAAGCATTTAGTAATAAAAAAAACATGTCTACAACTGTCTTATGGTTCAGAAATATAGGAGTGTAGATAAATGTATGTGTGTATAATGAGAGACACACACATGTATATATGTGTTTATAGATACATATAAATATGAGATAGATACTATACACATATATGTGTGGTATATGTTGTAAAGAGAATGAAAAAGTGAAAATATATTAATATTGAGCTTATTATGGAATTCATTTTAATCTCAAAATTCTTCAGAACAACTAAAATTATGTCAAAATAAAAGTTAAACAATAAAACACACAGTATCACGATGAAGGGTAGAATTACGAATGACTATGAAACTCCCAAGAGGCTAGTAAAATTATGTGTATAGATGGCAATAACGGGCATATTATGGAGAAAGCAAAGGACAGTTCACAGGCAAAGCCATCTGTAGTTGACAGTTCAGGAGATAGGTTGCAGGGACTCGGGGACTCTGGGGTTTCCAGGTAAAGATACTCAGGAACTGGGGTCAATGTCACAGCTGGAACCATTGACTTTAGGATCAGAGCAAAGAGTTACTGAAGTTTATATTTGAAAATATAAACTGTATTTTTAGGGAGAATGGGTGACAGAGTAATGTGAGCTAACGCTAAAATCACTGAGCACTTAATAGGTAAGCTGAACAAGTTCTGCTGTTCAAGTATCCAATTAAATTTAATTGTGGCCCAGCTGTTAAAATTTTATTTGTGCAACCAGCCAGAGAAGAATTACATCAGTTTCCAATTAACAGAATAGCATGCTGAATGTAGGTAGGGCAGCCAGCCCCACTACTACAGATGAATATTCTGAGAACTACAGGTGCTTGTGGGGGCTAAATTGGGGTGCCTGTCATTCTCCCAGGCAGAGGACTCCTTACAGCCTACTGTCCAGACAACGCAGTTTTTATCAGGGCATTCATGTGATGAGCATTTCTCCCATAAGAGGTCTCACTCACAATAGATGTGTTTTATACAAAATGTGTCATACGCGTCATCATCATTATTATAAAGGAGGTCTTTCAGACAGTTCAGTAGCTTGCTGTGTAACCAGAACTGGCCTTGAACTCATTCCCCTGTCTATTCCTGAGCAGTGCTGGGATTGCGAGTATGCATAGCCATGCCTAACTTATATAGACTTTTAACAAATGATTTTTCTCAATAAACTTATTCTCCTATTGACTGTAGCAAAATGGATTATTTGTCCTAATTCTTCCTGTTCTTGCTCCCCAAGTATCCATCCCCTCTACTGACTACCCACATGAGAAAAAATGACCGTTACAAGTTCTGAGCAGGGCCACCTGATTCCATTTTCCCTCTTGCCCTTGTGTCCTATCAGAGGAACCATACATTATAGTTAAAGAACTTCTCCTTTAGCTTTAGTAGCTTTTCCTTTAGTCTGTGCAGCTCTAACCATTAAAGCCAAGTCTAGACATTTCAGACAAGCTAAGAAGAGTCACGCCCGACTTGACAGATAAACCACTAGAGAGCTGAGTTTGGGATTGTTTCCTTTATGACATTCTCTCTGTGTGCCTTTCTGTCTGTCTCTGTCTTTCTCTCTCTCTCTCTCTCTCTCTCTCTCTCTCTCTCTCTCTCTCTCTCTCACACACACACACACACACACACACACACAAGATTAATGACTATTAATCTCTTGTCTGTTTGATTTATAGCTGATTTGGATCTTAGTTCTTTGAAACTAAGTTCTGTCTTTTCTTGCCTCTATGACCTGCCCTATAATTCACCCTTATTTCATGGACAGTCTGGTTTCTATCACTCCACCTACAGCTCTGACCCATCAAGGCTGTAGTTTGGTATCTACAGTCTTGTCACCTGCGGGTGACAGGCCTGCCAAATAGAGATGTGTGTGAGATTTGCATGAGCTTTACATAAATATACTCATCCACGTCAAACCCAGTTACTTTGAGCATTGTCCTCTTTAAATTACAACTGACTAGGAAGAAAAATGATTAACAATAGTGAAGTGAATATCTCCCATAAGCAGGGGTCAAAGGAAAGTGCCTCACTCGACAGTGATTTTTTCATATTAAATGTATTATTTTTTTCATAATAGTGTTTTTGTTCCTGAGCTCTTACTATATAGTTCAGAATATCCTGGAACTTGCTATATAACCCAGGCTGGTATTGAACCCATGATCCTCCTGCCTCTGTCTTCCCTGTGTTGAGATTACATGCATTCACAACCACACTGGGCATTTTTCTTCATGCAATTGCGTGTGTGCGTGTGTATGATGTGTGCTGTGCAGGTGTGCATATATGCTTTTTTATGTGTATGGGTGCACTTTTGTGTGGATGGAGGCCCAAGGTTGATGTTGGTCATCATTCTCCTTTGCTCATCTACCTTATTCATTTCAGAAGTCTCTCATCATACCTGGGACTTGAAGACAAGGCTAGTGTTACTAGCCAGTTGGTTCTGGGGATTCTTTGTCTGTTCCTTCCCAGGCTAGAGTTACAGCTGAGTGTCCAACTGGCATTTATATGGGATTTTGGGAATCCAAACTCTGCTCCTCATGCTTTACATGGTGAGCTATTTCCTTGGCCCCTACACATACTAAACAAATGGACTAATATCATTTCTAAGGTTCCATCCAATTGAAAGAGAACAGTTGTTTCCAGTTTCTGGCTAATACAAATAAATAATGCCACTATGAACATGGCTGAGTGAATGTGGTGTGATTGTACCTCTTTTGGGTATATGCCCAAAGTGGTATTGCTGAGCCTTAAGGTAGATCAGTTCTTAATTTTGTGAGAAGTTGCCATACTAATTTCCTCAGTGGCTAACAATCTAGATGCCCCTCAACCGAAGAACGTAAATATGGTAAATTTACACAATGAAGTACTATTCCTTAGTGGAAAACAATGACATCTTTAAGTTTGCAAGCAAATGGACAGAACTAGAAAAAAATCATCCTGAGTGAGGTAACCTAGATCCAGAACGACAAACATAGTATGGACTTACTCATAAGTGGATACCAGACATAAAAGAAAGGATAACCAGCCTACAGTCTATAACCCCAGAGAAGCTAGAACCCTCTTCCAGAAACAGATGGAAGCAGATGCAGAGATCCACAACTGACCACTGGGCTGAGCTCCAGGTGAAGAGAGGGATGAGTGATAATATGGACAAAGGGGTCAAGACCATGATATGGAAACCCATAGAATCAGCTGACCCAAACTTGTGGAAGAGAACTGACAACTGGGGAACCTGCATAGGAAAAAACTAAGACCCATGAATACAGGTGACAATGGTGTAGCTTGGGCAATAGATAGGGTCACTAGCAGTAGGACCAGGATCTAACCCTAGCACATGAAATGACTTTGTAGAGCCCATTCTCTATGTAGAGATGCCTTGCTCAGCCTAGGCATGATGATGGAGGACCTTGGTCCTGCCTCAGTGAGGGCATGAGGCAGTCATTGTTGACTTCCCAGGGGAGGCCTTTACCTCTCTGAGGAGCAGATGGGAGGCAGGGGAGGGGGGCAGGGGATAGCAGGAGAAGAGGAGAGAGGGGGAAACTGGGATTTGTATATAAAAATTAATAATGTAAGTAAATTAATAATGTAAAAAATTAACAATAAATTTATATAAAAAACAGCCCTACTACTATAGTGAGGAACAAAAAAAGCTCTCAAGTTGGTGGCATTTAAATGTTGGTGTTAAGTTTAAGTTCTGGTTAATAGGAATCCATCACCATTGATGTAATAGGCTAATCAAACCAAATCAATAAATCCAGGTTTATTCTGAGCACAACATTCCTGGGTGGCCCCAGGAGAAGTTGAGGAGACCACGAAGAGAAACCATGAGGTGGGGGCCTTTTGATATCTTCAGGGATGGAGCTGCCCATGGTGGGTTTTCTTGGGGTCAGAGAAATGCCCCCTGAGGGTGGAGCCACCTATGGGGAACTTTTTCAGGGGCAGAGACTTGGGCTGGAGCCCCACCCAAACATCCCAGACTCTTTGGATATGTGGATGCCACTTCATGGCTGGCTGCTTCCTGTGGGCATGGGGCAATGTGGGGGAGGGGAGAGTTGGGAGTTAGTGGGCTAACACTCAGTGGGAGGTGTGGCTGGAGAGGCATCCAGTTAACTGCCATCCTGGAGACCTCAGGCATCTGTTCATTGAGAGAGGTGAGAAGGCAGATGGTTAAGCCTGGAGAAGTGGTACCAATGGTGAAGCCTCAGGAGTTGGTGCAGGTGCTGGTGTTATCTGGAGAGCCCTCTATAAGTTGGTCTTGGCCCAGGCAGGAGGAGCGAACCTGCAAAACATCTTCAAAAATTGGTGGGGTCAAAATAGGCTTTGGAGACTGTTAGTTTTTACCAGAACAATTTTTTTTGATAGAGCAGAACTTCTCCCACAAACCTGCAGTTATCTATAAGACAGCTAAAACAGATTTACATATGGCTTTAGGTTAAAAGACGTGAACACTTTGGAATACAATTAAAGGAAATTTAAAACTCTGAACTTCTGAAGACACATCTGAAACCTATTAATTCTGGTCTATGATGCCTGTGAAAGAGGCACACCTGTCTGTACTTTTAGCAGGAGACTTAACTAATGTAGTAATGAGCTACCAGTGCCTTAAGTCATCAAATGCCTCCAGACAGATCTAAGAGGGATAAGTAACTGAGCAGAAGTGAGACAGCTTTTCCAGCTACCCAGGCAATCCCAAGTCTCTCCATGGTCTTTGGCAAACATCAGTCTTAGAAGCAGTACTTGCCTTTAGCTGCTAATTCCAGGATGCCTGACAGATTTTCCTGTGGCTGTAGTGTTCAGTCTACTGTCTTGGCAGGATGAAACAATCGATCCTCTGGTGTTGTGCCATCCCTTCCAGGCAGGGTTCAGGAAGCTGATGAGGTGAAAGGCAGCTTTTTGCTGTATGGGTGGCTTTGCCATATCCAAAGGCAAGCCTCCGAGAGGAAGTTCTACAGTCACATATCTTCTTGAAGAAGCTATAGGATGCTGCAGGAACTGGCATGTCTCTCTTTCATAAGAAGCTCTTTTGTTAAATGCCATACTCTCAGCTCTGTAAAGGCACTTGAGAATCAGGGTACCATTATCTGTTAAGTATATCTAAATTTGGACATATAGTTAACCCAATCAGTTACAGGGCAGGAATTATATGACCTCTGTCTCTGACCTTAGCCAAAATGGTGCCTGCCCATGTGTTGTAAGGTACTCGCAGACCATGTGATATTTTAAGAGCAGTTGTAATCTGGAATTATAAGTTTTATAGATTTTTAAACAACTGCACATACACATACAGGCACAGAAAAGCATACTGTGGCCACATTATTTGTACATTTTTATCCATACATAAGGAACTGACAAGACTTTTAACAGAAACAAAGCTTCAACAAAAACTCTTCCCAGGAAACCATAAGAATGAAAGGCAGTTTTTGGCGTTAAAGCAGCTCTTACCAGGTTGGGGCAACCTGCTGCCCAGAGCATGGAGAAGGTGCTGCAGGAAATCACAAAGAGTATCAGAGGGGTAGGAGTCATGCGGAGGCCCTTTGCCGCTTAAGCTGTAGGTCTCCCAGGCTGTTGGGGGATTGGGACTAGGAACCATGTGCTGGGCATGAATCCCAGTGTGGCTGGGGTGCACAGGCAAAGTTAGAGTGAGCGTTTAAGAAAGGAAATTTGGAAAACTGGAAAAGCTCGGATGGAAGCATGAAATACAGACAGGCAGAGAAGCAAGGAGATTGCTTGCAGGCAAAAGCCGGGAGCAGAAAGAAAGGCTAGGGACAGAAGGAGGAGAAGGAGCAGGGATGCAAGGCTCATAAACCTGGCCAGGGTAGCTCAGCCCCAGTTTGGATAAACTTTATAGGGCGTTTGGGGAGCAAACTTGAACCCAAAACCAGAGACCAAAGACTAAGACAGAGCATCCCCTTAAATAGCCTGGGGTCAAAACAGCAGGAGGTTTGGGGTCCCCCTGTGCAGGACATCTCCCACACAAGAGCCCCAAAAGGTAGAGACTGTCTCTACCCCAGAACAGACCAATCCACATGGCACCACAGTGTCTTGGCAAGCTGATGGAAGGTGGAAGGGATCCTGGAACTCTTTAGAGGCTGTGGCTTAAAATTGGGTAACTCACGGAGCAAGTCTGCCTGACTGCAAATGAAGAGTGACTTTCCATGGCCACCTGCTGGTGGGAAAATTCAACTCTACTCAGGTTCAGCACCAACTGTTAAGTTTAAGTTCTGGTTAA
>PVIU01014940.1:0-50056 GCA_004026605.1 Ondatra zibethicus | reverse complement strand
ATTTCATCCGATGGATGGAGATAGAGACAGAGACCCACATTCACATCAGAGCAATGGATTGAGCCCCCAAGGTGCAGTTGAAGAGCAGAAGGTGGGAGAAGATAAGAAAGGAAGTTAGGACTGTGAGGGGCTGGTCCACCTACTGAGACAGTGTGCCTGAACTAATGGGAGCGCACCAATCCAGCTGGACTGGGACTGATTGAGCATATGATCAAACCAGACTCTCTGAATGTGGCAGCGAAAGTTGGTGGATGGAGAACCCAACAACAATGACACCAGGACCTATCTCTTCTGCATGTATTATCGTTTTGGGAACCGAGTCTTTTTTAATGCACTCCTCCCAAGGCCGGGAGGGAGGGGGTGGGCCTTGGACTTCCAACAGGGCAGGGCACCATGCCCTCTTTCAAGAAAGAAGGGAGAGGGAGGAGGGGTGGGGGGGTAGCAGGAGGGGACCGGGAGAAGGGGAAGAAAGGAAAAAATGTTATTTCTTTAATTATGTTTTTGAATGGAAAAAAATAAAACAATGTTAAAAAATAAAAAAAAAGAGAGGGAAAAGGGATTTAGGAGGGTGGGCGTATTACTAGCATCTATCCACTCAAACTCCATGGTAGTGAAATTATAAACAAGCACAGTGGGTTCTATCTTGATGATTGCAAAGTCAAAATGTGCATAGCTAAGAGATGAACAAGTGGAAACAGTTATTTCCTGTAGCAGGCAAGGAAGGCATGGGAATTAGTTATGGAACTGTGTTCTTCTTGAGCAAAAGAGACCCGTGGGTTTCATTTGGCTATACACTAGATTATGTATGTTCCTACAGGAAAGCAGTTTAGCTGTGGCACATTCCTGAGCATGCTCAATAAAGGGCTGCATTCCCCAGCAAGAGCTTAATCAATGTATGATCACAGTTTAAGAGTGAAAGGTGGCAGTCATGTGTATAGACACACTCAACTCAGGCTGCATTTTCAAAATATTAAAATGGACCGCAAGACTTTGTGGACATGTTCAATTTGAGGCACAAACACAGAAGATAGAGAAATCTCTGAGTGCCCTCTCAAATATTATTGGCTGAAAATAGATGAAAGGAAGGCTTGGAGGTGAGCTTATGTAGAAGTTTGCCTTGCTTAGCAGCTAACAAAGTAATTGTGAGAAAGGAAAATAAATTTCCAAACCAGTTATTACTTCCATGATCCAGGTAAAGAATAAAAGACTCTTGGTTAAGTATTATACCAAGTTTTAAATGGTTATCTATTTATTATGATTGGTAAGGAAATTGCAAATATCCTCTTCATTATGGATGTACTTTAAAAAGACATGTATTCAGGTATGAGTGGGGCCTCCAAAGCTCTTGGCTCCAAAGTTCATGGCTGCTAAGGGAAGGCAAGCCTTTTCTTTGGTAAGTGGGTACCAGTGTGTTACTCAGGCCTCAGTGCACGACTCCACGCCCCTGCACATATACGCATCACTAATTGGATTCAGAGGGTTCTTTTAAAAAGAAATGAAGTTGAGAAGGAGATGTGGTAGAGTGTGGCCAGAAAGGCATTTGATAGAGATAGTTTGGGGTGGATGCGATTAAAATGAATTGTTTATCTGTAAGAAATTTTCAAAGATTAAATAAATTGGTATTTTTTATCTATAAGTGATAACTGGGAAGGTATAGATGATTTGAAAATGTTTTTATATTATAGAACCTCCTTCATTCAATGAATGGACTACAAAAACTAAATCTCAGTGGAAGACTGAATTGAGTCAGAAAGGAAGAAATAATTTTCTGTCTGAGGAGCTGCTGATGCCAGCCAGCTAACTTGCCGGAAATCAATCAACTAGACACCGCTGATAATTGAAGAAGATTTTTTCTTTACTCTCAGTGCAGGAGATTAGTTTAAGCAGTAGAGAGGAGAGCCAGTAATCATCATTTTAAAATGACCAGTATTACTAAGTATTCATGCTTTAAGACTAAGTAAATGGGCAGGGGAAAGATTTAGATGAAACTTATATCCTGAGATTCAGGAAAAAACTAAACAAAAAACAGCTTCAGAAGCAGGGAAAGAGGATTTAGGGTTGCACTGCAAAACATCTAGTTGAATGTGTGCATGACTACTTTCTATTGTTATTAAACAAATGATTTCAGGTATAGGTGTTTGAAGAACGTTATAGAGACCATGAGAAGAGTTCAAAGGTGTTCTACTTACAACTGTCTCGTGAGTTTTTGAATAGCTAGAAACAATATATCATGAAACAGCTACGTTCAGGCATTCGTTAAAAGAAAAAAGGCAAATGGACCATAAAGCCGTGGGGGAAAATGTGTTGTGTCCTTGACCACCACAAAAATTCAAATCAGAACTTCACTGAGGCAAGTCAGGCTGTCTGTCATCAAGAAAACAAAAACAGAGCATGCTAGCAAAGTTTTGGGGAAAGGAATCCTATCATGGTTTGATGTGACTGAAACTTAGCTCAGAACCTGTAGAAGTGAGTATGTAGGGTCCTCACAAAAGGGACAATGGAAACACCTTGGGTCCAGCTGAACACCACTTGGGTATCTGAAGGGACCAAGGAAGTGTAATTAAAGATACCAGCTGCATGAACTGATCCATGGCATCATTTGGCAGAATAGGTTAATTGTGGTTGGCTCTATTTCCTTGAAATGAAGCAGTTCAGTGTCCTCTTCTGTTGCTGATCCCTCTGCCTTGTTTTGTCTCCACCTTCCATCATGGAGTGATGCAGAATGCAGTTCCTCACCAGGTGGAGCACCATGTGCTGTAACTGCTCCAGAGTTGAAGAAATTTCTGTTCCTTATAAATCACCCAGTCTAGGAATTTCTGTTGTATCAAGAAATAAACTAAGACAGAGCTGAGTGAATGTTCAGAGAATAAGGAATCTTAATTGATAAATGGGTGGGATCTTATTTTACTGGTTTCTTATCACAGATTGATCTTCATATTACCCATAGGTTTTGGGTAGCAATATGACTATGAGAATTTACCAAATTACATTCTTATAAAATGTCCGTATATAATCAGTAATTGTTCTATGTTTTAATTTTGGGAGGGAAAATAAAGATCATTTGTAAAATACATACTATGGAGAAAATACACAAGACTTTTCCACACCAGCCAGATTTTAAAACTCTAAATAGTTGCATGAATGGTGTAAAGCTTCCTTGTACATTTTCAGGAGCATATAAAATCATTCATTTTAGGTCAGTTTCTGTGTCTTTTCCCTGTATTGGGTAATATGCAGTAGTTCGTATCCTCTTAAGATCTCAAGGTGTTTTATACTTTATTGTTGGACATGCCTGGCTTTTGCTTTGGCACTTGCCCTTGATCAACCAGCTGACTGGGAAACAAAAGAAATCCTAGTTCCAGAGATCAAAAAGATTTTGAAACAATGTCCTATTGAGAAAGCACATTATCATCCTTCTATTCATTCCAAAACAAATGCTCTCTATTCCCTTCCTAACCAAGGAAACAAAGCACAATAAAACATTGTTCTCAGTTGTTGGTTTGTTGTTTTAATGGACTGAGAAAAGCTCTGCTAGGCTATTCTAGCAAAAAGAGTAAACAGCAAAATTTATCAGGAGCTTTCACATGCTCAGAGAGAACAGAGTATAAAAGGGGATCACAACAGGGAAATGCAGAAACACCCTGGTGGTGGAAGGTAAGCAATCAGGCTAAACGCAGTTGTTTTTACCTGCATCTGCTGCAGATGGTGTTATCAGCCTTACTCATTGGGCTTCTCAGTTACTTTACACTGCTTACTGTTATTGTTCTATTATCCTACCCTATTCTATGGTAAGCATCCTGAATTATACTGAGCTAAATTTTCACAAAAAATACACATAAAAATAATTAAATCCTGCCTGAAAATTCCTCTCTATCCCCCCTCTCACCCATTCTCATTTCTTTCTTTCTCTACCCTTTCTCATTCCTCTCTCCATCTCTCATTCTTCTCTT
Source organism: Ondatra zibethicus (assembly GCA_004026605.1). Lineage (NCBI taxonomy): Eukaryota > Metazoa > Chordata > Mammalia > Rodentia > Cricetidae > Ondatra > Ondatra zibethicus. The sequence continues at coordinate 46,106 of PVIU01014940.1, read as the reverse complement.
TTCTCTCTTCTCTTTCCTCTCTCCTCTTCCTCTCTTCTTTCTCACTTTCTTCTTGCCTCTCTCTCAGTCCTCTCTCTTCTGTCTTCTATATATATATATATATATGAGATATATATATAGAAAATATATTTTCTTTCTATCCCGTTTCTCTATCCTCTCGATCTCTCCTATTTCTGTTTTTATCTTCTCTCTTTCACCTCTCTCTTCTATCTCCTCTTCTCTACCTCATCTCAATATCAATGAGGACAGGGACAATGAGTTTCTTCAAAAGAAAACATGAGGCTCACATGATGCGAATCTAAGGAGTTCCACATGTTGACAAGAGCATCCTATTTTAGTGTTTAATAAGTTTACAATTGAACTAACTCCTTCCAATTGATACTTTACTGAATACTGGAGGAAAGGACATTGAAAATAATATAAGGACATTATTGTATCCTTAAAGGTCTCTTGGGAAGCAACAGCCTAAGCAACATTCAGAAAATAAGTTATTGGGAGTAAAACATCAAGAAACTGACTGAAAAACTATGTACTCCAAAGGGATTGCTGTAGTGTATGCTTATAATTATAGCACTTACGAGGCTGAGGCAGGAGGTTTGGAGACTAGTTTGGGATTTTCTTGCACTACATAGAGGATTGAGAGCAAGCCTGGGCTACAAGGAAAAATTCTGTATCAAGAAATGAAAAGAATTCATTAATTCTAGTATTAGTGTTCGTATAATTTACCTCATTTTTTTTTCTCCTTTGACATGGGAGTAGACACTATTTCAACTATTCTCTGAAGAATTATGGGAGTTGCCAAAAATAATAGAGGTTTGTATGCCATCCTATGTATGCAAGTATGTGACAGGCTGGAAAAAGACAGCAATAGAATAAGAATTAGTATTCAATCCAAACCAACCAATCCAGACCAAGGCTAGGTGACCTTCTTATGCTGGCGCTATCCTGTAAAAGGAAATATCTGGACAGTTGCTGCGAGTCTTGATGTATATCTGAACTTCCTAGCATAACCCTTATACATGCTAGCCATCTGGAGAAGTTTATTCTCTTTCCTCTTCTTCTATGATTACCTAAAAGAACAAATGGCAAAACAAAACTTTATGAATAAAAGATGTGCTTGTTCTCCTCAATGGTTGGAGGCCTCGGAAATGCCTTGCACATTCCCTATGACCCAGAGGCAAGGTGACAAAGAATTCAGAGACTCAGAACGAGTGAGCGACTATATTAAAGAATGAATGGTACATTGTGTCACTGTAGTTAATCAAGAAGGAATGTTTGAAGCTTCTATCTGCAGAGCGTCTTCCAGCTCTTACACAGGCGCTGGCATAGGGGACGCTTACTCAGCCTTGATGTTATTTCAAGTTTGCAAATGCTTCTGCAAGTAGATAAGGGACATTTTTAATTAGGAAATTAAGTAGTCACAATAGAGGTAAGAAATTACAGTGTCCACTGAGCTGTCAAATCCGTGACTTTAATTTTCTTTATGTATTCTCTTTCATAGATTATTACAGAAGTTAATTTCAACAGATGCCTTTGGCATGTCAAGCATTTCAAAATGTAGAATTATCAGCCTTCAGGTAAATGAGATTTCATTGTACTATGTTAAATATCAAGCTTTTTTCGGTTCCTGAATAGAAATAAAATCACCACCACTTACAAATTCAAAGTTCTACTTTTCTGTCAGAATTTATCATGTTATACCCTGATATTGCGTGGCTCTAGTTTAATTTTGAGGGACTCAGAAAAAAATTACATGTTCCTTTAAAAATAAGAGATAAAAAGTAATACTTATGTCCAGTTGGAAGATTAACTGTTGCTTAGATACTAACTACCAATCACATCTTCATCTTCCCGGTTACATTTTTATGATTCTCGGAAGATTAAGTTATGTTTTCATATGAATTATAAAGGCAACAAAAGTTTGGTACATCTCTAATCCACATTATTAAGCTTTAATTAATGAAATACAATTCTCATTTATAAAGATATTTCCCCCCACTTATTTGCTTCAGAAACTATTAATAGGAGGTGGACAGACCTGACAATCAGTAAGTCAAGTGTTTGCCTCACAACCATGAGGACATGAGTTCAGATTTCCAATAATATCAAAATGTTGAGACCACCACTGAGAGCCTATAGTTCCAGTTCTGGGTACAGGAGGAGGATAAGAGACTTCCAAGTTTTCTCTGGCCAGCCAGTCTAGACTAATCAGTGAGCTCCAGGTACAGTGAGACTCTGTCTCAGAAACTAAGGCAAAGAATAATCAAGGAAAAAACCTGGAGTCAACCTCTGACATCCACGTATATCACATATATGTGTGCTCACACTTAAGCACACACACACACACACACACACAGAAACACACACACAAACACACACACGAAAACACACAGATACAAACGATTGTTGGAAGAGAGCCGTTTAGTCACTCTGACCACCCATAACTGAAATAATCACACAGAAACTGTATTAATTAAATCACTGCTTGGCCCATTAGCTCTAACTTATTATTGGCTAACTCTTACATCTTAATTTAACACATTTCTAGTAATCTGTGTATTGCCATGTGGCTGTGGCTTATCGGGTAACGTTCCAACATCTGTGTCTGGCAGCAGCTCCATGCCTTCTCTCTAACTTCTCCTCCTTTCTCCCAGCATTCAGTTTTGCTTTCCCTGCCTAGCTCTGTTCCACTATAGCTCTGCTATAGGCCCAAAGCAGTTCCTTTATTAACCAATGATATTCATAGCATATGGAGGGGAATCCCACATCACCAAATCAGTCTTGTCCTTAGTCATTGATTAAGTTATTGACCTTAAATTTGTATCAATGAAGCAAGATCCATACCAATGCAAAAATCTATCTCTATAGCATATCCCTCTTTAAATGTAAAGAAACATTTATAAACAATATTTGGGAATTTGGGCATAGTTCTCTAGACTACTTCCACAGCAAAGGGAAGAAATAAAAGCTGCCTTTCCCCTTGACTATAATGACAATTACCTATAAGACAGTTTGATACTATGTTCACTAAACAGAATAACAGTAATACGTTTCCCTGTAGGGCCTATAAGCTACCTAGTCACAGGGTCTTAGCTTGATTTTCAGTGCCAGACGTGAGTTTCCTCCTTTGGAAAGGGCTCTAATTCAGTCAGAAAAGTGGTTGGTCACATCCATAAAAATCATCCCACTACTTCTTCAATGCACATATCTTGCCTGGCTGACCATGCTTCACAACAAGGCAAGGCTGTTGATTTTTGTATTCCAGGAGCCAGTGTAGCACCTCCCAGCCCACCAGTAGAGAGGAAGCTTCTAAGTCTGTATCAACTTGATTTTTCCATGTCCAGTGACTAAAGAGTGTGGTGTCTTTTATCAGTAGGGTGTGACAATAGGTCCTGTTGGGAAACCAAGAGAAATTGCTATAGATTGTATAGTTTGTGGGGAATGATGCTGGGATCCAACAACTCAAAGGGAGTATTACCCTTGGCACTAGGTGTGTTGTTTGATAACTTATAGTGTCTTAGAAGAATTGGCAATGCCCTGTATGGTAAACACATTTAAACTCTTTTAAATATATATTTTAGGAATCCTAAAAACTGTAATTGTCTATGCTTTTTATCCAGTATTCTTAGAATTATCTCCCCCACACATCATTCTTTGCCTTCCCCTAACATCCTTTCTCAGCTCAGAGCCCCCATCTTCCCCTAGTTTTCCTATTTTTACCACCTGTTTTCTGCTATTTCCCCCTTTTTATGTTCTTTATTTCCTTCCTCACTCCCAGTGATCTTTGTCTAGTTTCTGAAATTCCATGACTCCACTCCTACCTAAGTAGTTTATGGCTGTTGTAGGAGGAGTCATTTTTGTCAATGATATGTTCCCTAGTAGGTTGTCCATGTTCCTGTAGATAACCCTGCAGTTAGAATCAGCAGTAACTGGACTAGGTGAAACATAAGAGGTGTCGGCAGGAGTTGCAAGAGGCTAGTGACAGATGAATATTAACAAAATATATTGTATACTTGTATGATGATCTCAATAATAAATTGAATTATTAAAAATAAAGCAAAGTGGTTACTCTAGGTCATTCTTTACATATAAAGAGTTAGAGCTGGGAACCACAGACAAGAGAGAGCAGTGCCTGTCTGCATTTTAAATACCCACCCTCATACCCCAAAATAAGTTTAGCTCTCACCCCTCATTAAAGAAACTTCTCTTTGCAGAAGACAGAGACGGATACAGAAAACCACAACTGGTAAATACAGGAAACAAGTGATTGTAGGATGCCTAACCCCAACTGATACATTTACAATACAACCTGCACCTAAGGGTCAGGGAACATCTCAGAAAAGGAATAAGAAGGATTTTAAAAGTCAGGGAAGCAAGAAAACTCCTGTAATATTGTGTCTCCTAGAAATGACATGGGACTGTCACTTATGATACTTCAACAATACATACATCTGCTTAACCAAGACTTAAAGACATACAACACCAGTTGATCCACTAATATAGAAAGGGAAATCTCACGAGTGCCCACCCATAGACAAAGAACCACAGACAACTAAGATATCCTTTAGTGGAAGAAATAATCTCCTCCTTGAATGAGCCATCTAATTGCTTATACCACATCATGTATTCAGCTCTGAAATCATATTCATACAAGTAACACTGAAAAGACTGAACAGGTTGTATTATTAATAAACCTAGGTAGGTGTGTGTGTGTGTTACTAAAGAAAGAAAAGAATCTATGCTTTCAAGCAAGGTTGGATTCATGAGATTCACAAGAGAAAATGATAAGTGATATAATTATATTTTCATTAAAAATTGAAAATTAAAAACAAAAAATGAATTAAAGCAACAAAGAAGTACGAGTAAAAAGGAGTCTTGGTTTTCTATTTAAGAGAACAACAAATTCTGTTTCAGTAGGCAAGTTCATTAAAAAGAAAACATATGCTTATCAGTTGGCTGGATTTTTAATTATTAATGTAATTTGACATGAGTCCAGATGAAATAACATATTTTCATAAAACTGTTAGTGGGAATATAAATAGGGAAATCACCATGGCTTCAGTTTGCCTATGGAATGTCACTTTTCACATGAAAGAGACATAGAAAAATTACCATGTTTGCATATGATCTATGCTGTGATGGCACCAAGACTTGAAATAACAACTCAGAAGTAATAAGCAGTCTAGTACCAAGACCTAGCTTTTAATTACTATTCTCCCACAAAAGGAGCCAGATCATGGTTGGAGGAGTGGTGTTCAGTACTAGGTCAGAGAAAATAAAACTTGAATATAGAATACTTAATGGTTACTTTAGGATTCCATAAAATAAACAATTACTAAGTCAATGAGATGGCTCAGCAGATAAAGGTGCTTGCCATCAAACCTAGTGTTTAACCACTTTGATTCACATCATAGAAGGAGAGACTCCCATGAAGTGTCCTCTGAGCTCCTCCTGAGTGCTATGGGACACAGGTGACTGTGTTCTCTACACACAAAGTCACATGTAAATAATATTTGTGAAAGGTGTCAGTTCTTTTTGAAAGAAGAATACCAATTCAAAGTGGTAAAATCATAGAATAAACAAATACAACATTGGCAGATACCAGAGCAACTAACACAAATCACTTGCATACAAATGCTTTAAATACATGTAATCTTAATTATAAAAGAAATAGATAAATAATGTTAAATATTAATTAGACATTCATATTTTGAAGTACTTTATAAATATATAAAATGTTCACGGGAGCTACAGTTAGTGTAAGGAAATCTGAAGCTATACAAGATATTTAAAGCTTCTCTCTCAAGACAAAATGTTTAATAAAGAGAAAAGAGCATATTTTCTCTCAAAAAAATGGTGATGTTGTCTTGACTTAGAATCCAGTCAAACAACATTGAAATAATGTGGCTACCACATAACCTTGATACATGTCCCCTTAATGTGATTCATAAAAAATTGCACAATGTCCCTTTTGCAGAAATACTGCCCAGCATGCCTATTTTCGTTCTAAATGTGAGAAAGTATTAGGTACAGCCAAACTGAGAAAAATTTAGTATTCAACTACCACTCATCTGACCTGTGGAGGTCATGAGAACAAAAATATCCTAGAGAGTTGTCCCATGTTAAAAGGGGATTTGGAAGATGCAAAAACTAAAATGTCTGTTCAGGCTGCCTTAGTTGGGGTTACTATTGCTGTAATGTAACACCATGACTGAAGAAATCTGGGGGAAAAAAGCTTATTTGGCTAACATTTTCATGTCACTGGTCATCATAGAAGGAATTCAAGACAGGAAGTCAAACAAAGCAGGAACCTGGAGGCACAAGCTGATGCATAGGGTATGGAGGAGGGCTTCTTACTTGCTTGCTCCTCAAGTCTTACTCAACCTGTTTTCTTATAGAACCAAGGCCACCAGCCCAGGGATGGCACTGACCACAATGGGCTGGGCCTCTACTATATATTATTAATTAAGAAAATGATCCACATGTCCGGTTGCTTATAACCTGATCTTCTGGAAGCATTTTCTCAACTGAAGTTCCCTCCCTTAGATGATGATAGCTTGTATCAAGTTGACATAAAACTAATCAATACATAGGCCTTGACTGGATTACAGAAAAGAAAAAAATCATAGAAACCCAATAAAATATAAACATTGACCCATTTTGTGACACTGTTACTATCCTGATTTTTGTTATATTCTCAAGTAATTTTTCCACAAAAACTTCCCAATTCAGGCAAATGTGAGAAAGATAAGAAAACTCTGCTAACTTTACATCTTTCCTCTATGATATTAGTTACATTGAATGACATTACTGAAATAGAATTTGGAAACCTTCCTTGATTTTCTGGTGTTCTCTTTTGCATCTTTGTAGTTTACCCAACCTCTACATGGGCAGAATATTGGATAAATGACCTGGTTCAAAGCAACAATGACATAAGCAAGCCCTTTGGCTTTGGTAAACTTCATGCTACAATGATGAAAAAACACATTTAGCCTACATGTGTTCATAAACAAATAAACAAAAACCTCTGAACTCCCAAAGTCTCTCTTTTATACTACACTCACTAAAAAATAATTATATTTTAGAATAAATTTTACTTTGACCTCTTGCTTTTCATCACTTGCTCTGCTTTCTGTTGATTTGGGTGGCTTCTAGGAAAATGAGTATTGGAGAACATAGTGTATTCATGGAGAAAAATTTTCACAGGAAAGTTACAGTTGGCCATTTTCAACACCAAATAAATTCTTCCAAGCATAATTAGAAGGCAGACCTTTAAAGGTGCAACTCAGAGGATGAGCAAGTTTGATTCCCATGAGGGTAAATTAGACCTGTGTGGATTTTTCACAAAAGGTCCTTGCTGGAGACACTTCTGAGAATCCTTTGCAAAACACGTGGTTATGGCGAACAGGGTTTGAGGACTATTTATGCAGAGAACCTTTTAGAACATGAGAATGGAAAGAGGGAGCTGAAGAGAGAATTTCTTGGCTCTGTGAGTCTTCATTTCCTTAATGGAATAATAATACATGCTCTATTCCCCTGGGGATGATGGGAATGAGCAAATTTGTGATTATAAAATATCCTGCAGTTTGAGAGTGGTATTTTGTTTTCAGTGTCTTATTGGCAAGTGTAGTACTTGAAGTTGAATCAGTTGAGTTTTTTTTTTTTGTTGTTGTTGTTTGTTTGTTTTCTTCTAAGACATGTGGAGGAGAATGAGATAAAATGAATATAGTAAATGAGAAAAAAGGGAAAGTATGTGAAACTTGGAATCTACATGTCAAGCATAAGTATGCTAATTTTGCTTTTGAGGATAGATGTTAAACTTGAGTAGCAGAGGCTAACATATCTCCACAGGCAGAAGGAAAGCTGAAAAATGGCAGAAGTTAGACCCAGGGTAGACATAGGATTTGCAGTCAAATAAACCAATCTGTGAAAATATATTTATGTCTGAGGCAAACACATGGAAAGGATGAGGGGGGAGCTCACCAGAGATACATGGCTATTGTAGTTTGACATTTGCTAAAAGAATAAGAAGCTCTCTTTATAATTTTCAAATATACTTTGAGTTATGAGTGCTGTCATGTTTATATGACTCTCTGACCCATATCACTTTTCAAAACCATTGACATTATATAGTAGGCTTCCTGCCTTTATACTACTCATCAAGAAAAAAACTACTTGAAAAATACATGATAGCATGATGATTGTTGTGATTACAGTGGCCATCTGGGAGGTAGAGAAATACATGCTATGCATGGAGAAAAATGATTAACATTTGGTAATGAGCAATGAAAACCACCTGAGGGATCCAAAAGGAGTCCAACTTCATCAAAAGGCCTCAGGGGGTGGGACATGCTTTGGTGTTCTAAGATGCATGAACTTTGAGTCAATGGTGTAGGAGGTCCTTCTGTATTTGGGTTGCTTTCCTTGGTCAATAAAGAGACTGCCTTGGCCTTTTGATAGGGCAGGACTTAGATAGGCGGGGAAAAGAGAACAGAATGCTGGGAAGATGAGACAGCGGCAGAGAGAGCCACCACCATGAAGCTGCCAAGTCAGACATGCTGAATCTTTCCCGGTAAGCTACAACCTCGTGGTGAACACAGATTAACAGAAATGGGTTAGATCAAGAGTGAGAGTTGGCCAAGGAGAGGCTAAATATAATGGGCCAGGCAGTAATTTAATTAATACAATTTCCGTGTGGTTATTTCAGGTTTAAGCTAGCCAGGACCAAAAGCAGGCCCTCTCTCCTGTAACAAGTCAGTAATATCTGTGAGGGCTTTGAACTACTTCCCATAGCAGAACCTGATTTTTTTTACCATTGAAAACATACTTTCAGGAAATTTGATTTTGGGAAATTTGATGCTGGAAATACATGTTCTTAGATAATGCATTAGAGTTGCATATGTTGTGTGTACTCTTTGGGGGAAGATTTATTTTTATCTTTGTAGAGCTCTATCTTTAATTATGTGCGTGAGCTTGCACCTGTGTTGGGGTTTGTGAGTGTGAGTGTAGTCAAATCCCCTGTAGCTCGAGTTAAACAGGCTGTCGGCTGTGTTACTCAGGTGCTGGGGACTGACCTTGGGTCCTCTGCAGGAGATGCATATATTTCTCACGTATATGATTTTAGGCCTGACTATATTAGATAACCAAAAGCTATAATCATTATATATATATATATATCAGCATGTATATTTATACTTTATATATATATATAGTGTACATATTATCATTAACGAAGAGATCATAATAAAAGATGGGTTAAAACTAAACTTTCATGTTAGAAACTGCAGTTGCCAAGAAAAACAAAAAACAGAAAAGGAGGAAAGTAGCAAATACAAAACTAGAAATGAAATATTAGGATAGAGCCCAAATGTAGGAATTTAAAGACAGAGGTGAAAGTATGGTTACATATGAATAACTATCAGCAATAATAACTTGGAATTTCTTGCTAACAGGTGCAACCTGCTCATAACATGATGCAGAAATGCCGTGAAAGTAAAATGATAAAATGATGTTCATCAGAGAAGCCTACGGCTATCCATTCAAACTTAGGCAACACCAGGCACTCAGACATGCATGCCTGCAAGTGTTGCATTGCTCATTCACCAAAAGTGGGCAAAAAACCTTGTTACTATATGCTCCACAAAACAAATAAACCAAGAAAAATAAAAGACGTGAGATCTAGGAAAGAGGGAACTTTTCTCAAGGGGGAGATAAAGGGAACTGAATTGAAGATGAGACAAGAATGAGGAATCTGACCCAAAAATGTACCTGGTCCAGATGGCAGGAGGAGCTCAGATGGATCTGGCAAGGCATCTCTGGGGAAAACAGTTAACCAAACAGGCTATCTGACAGAAGGTAAAATTAGTTTTCAGAGTTAATGAAAGAGACAGGAGAACCGAAGGGGAGAACGAGTAGAATAACACATCAAGCTCCATAACAGTGTACAATAAATAAGATATAGCTTATGTAATTAAAGGCTCAGCATCATGAGATTTTGATGTTGTTAAAACCATGAAAACATCGTATATAGATGTTTTAAAATAGCAAACGTCGGGAAGTTGGAGAAGATAACAAGTCTCCTGTATCAGTGGATGCTGCATATGTTTATTTTTATTGGAGCTATTTTGAAGCAGATGACAAAAAGTTAACTAAAATATTGAAGATGAGAGCCTGCGGTGACTAATTCCTTGGAAACAGGAAAAGAGATAGTTAAGTTTTGCCCTTTGTTAATTATCAGTACTTAAAATATAAACCCAAGAAAGAAACAGTTTCATAAAAGATCATATCGAGTAAAAATATAATAAATGTATTTAAAATTAAATTCACTGGATTCATATTTCAACACAACTATGTTAAGTAAGTTGGCATTTATTTTACTAATGGGAATATGAGTAACAACCTCATGGATATTTTGTACCCCTCCACCACAGCACAAGTTCATATTACCTTCTTGAGGTTTTAGTATCTTGAGAAGATGTCCTAATATAGTTGATACTCATACTCATTGCTAAGTTTGGAACTTCCATAGTTTTTGATTTCCTGGGTCACAGTTGTCTTTCACAAAGTGTTATATTGAGAAAAATGTGCCATAACTACACAGACCTGGCACACATACACACACGTGTGTGTGTGTGTGTGTGTGTGTGTGTGTGTGTGTGTGTGTGTGTGTGTGACTACTTCATTTTTCTTCATTTTTCTTTGATGGCTTCTCTTTGCCAGTGTTATTAGGTCTTTGTTACAATATGTCAATAGATCACCAAAAATTGGATTGTTGCATGATATACTCAGTAATAAATCACTGAAAGAAGAGGTCTTAGGTACTGAAAAGGACTCTTCTATAAGAAGGGGAATTAGGCATGCTAATTGAAAGCTCCTGATTGGCAACAAGGAGCCAATTTCATCCTGGAGTCTTGTCCTTGGAAAGACTTGTTGCTTCTAGCTGTGATGATATTGACCTTCACAAGTTTTAATGATTAAGATAACCTGAAGTATCTTTTTAACTTGTTATTATTAGTCATTTCTATGAGATGGTGTATACATACGCAGTCGGATGGAAAGAGTTCTTGATACCCCTAAGATTGACTTTACAAAATGAATATAAATTTTAGAACTTGATTTTAGCCGAAACATGTATGAGGTTAGCTGGTTTTAAATCTTAAGATGAATTAAATAGAGACAAAAGAACCACTCACTCTATTGCTAAAGATTCTCTCCACCTTTGTTTAATTATGTAAACATCCTTTTCCAGTTTGTTTTCTCTATATGGGCAGACTCTTGCTTTATGCTATTATGGTGGCATGTAGGTCTCTTCAAAAAAAATAAAAAGGAAAGAAAGAAAGAAAGAAAGAAAGAAAGAAAGAAAGAAAGAAAGAAAGAAAAAAAAAAGAAAGAAAGAAAGAAAATGCTGTATCTATGCCGTAAGTTTCTAGAATTGATCATTCTAATAGCCAAAGTTCTCAAAGGTGTGTTTTCTGCAACCGCCTTCATTTCATTTCAGGTGTTCAAACCTTGGACCCGCCTTGAGATTGAGAAGTCACCACCCGCACTGCAATTATCAAATACTAACTCATCTCTCAGGCACATGATTATGTAACTTCCTCACACTATGTTTCTTTGTTCTAATAATACATAGTTTTACGTCACTGAAACCTGACTGGATGTTCTATCTTCCTCCAAATTCTAAAGAATTAGACACTTTCTTGTCTCCATTGCAGATGAATCTGTCTGAGAGTTTCTTTATTCATCATCAAATAAGCAGGAATTCTTTGTTTACATTCTGCTGAAAGACATAATTTGACATGAACAGTAAAACTAATTAATTCTTTGATTTATTCACTATTTATTTTATGTGGGAATGCATCTTTCTCTCTTTCTCTGTATGCGTGTTTCCGTGAAGCTATTTGTGCATATGTGCACATTACCATAGTCCAGTGAAGGTGTTGATCCTTGACTTGCACCATGCTTTAGACAAGTTCTCTCTTTTATTGGTCACCATTGTATATGCCAGGCTGGCTGGCTCCCTAACTTTGAGGGATTCTCTTTTCTCTACCTTTTATGTCACCATAAGAGCACAGACTTATAGATACATACTATTCTGCATGGATTGAGTCCTATTCTAGTTTGCCCTTATTTTACTGTGTTAAAGCACTGACTATGAGTAAACTGGGAGAGGGTATGGTTGATCTGATCTTAGAGATTCCAGTCCATCACTAAAGACATTCAAGGCCGAAATTCAAAGGTGAGCATAGAGGAAGAATCCACGGAGTAATACTATTTACTGGCTTGCTATCTGTTCCACTCTGCAAACTTCCTTATTTTTAAAGATTTATTTACTTTTTATTTCATGTGCATGAATGGTTTGCCTATATACATGTGAATACATTGATTCCATACCTGGTGTTTGAAGAGGTCAGAAGATGGGGCCAGATCCTTTACAACCGGAGTTCCTGGTGTTTGTAAGCCACTGCGTGGATTCTGAGAACCAAACCTAGATACTCTGAAGAGCAGCAAGTGCTCTTAGGCACCAAACAACCTTTCCAGCCCATCATCTAACTTCTTCACACTACACAAATCCGCCAGCCTGGGAATGGTGCTGCCCACGATGTGCTGGTCCCTACTACATCAATCAATAAGCAAAACAATCTCTGGAAGACACGTTCACAAGGCAATCTGATTGAGGCAATATTTCAACTGAGGTTCCCTCTTCCCTGGGGACACTGGGTTGTATATAGTTTACAATGAAAGGTAACGGGCACAAGTGGATTCTGAGAATTTTTAATTCAAGTCCTCAACTTTTGAGACAAATGGTTTATCAAGCAAGCCATTTCACCAGCCCTGTTTTTGTTTTATAAACCAACTTTTTGTATCGAGTTAACCACTGAGTTCTGATTATTTTTTCCTATGAATTCTTTCCCATAACTTTCCTTTATGTTTTCACTATTATTTCTGTCTTCTTAGCATCTCCTTATATTATAAGAGCTAATAATCATTTTAATATTTATGTTAATCACTGTAGTGATATTCTGATCACATTACAATCATTACAATTTTCTGTGGTTAATGAAATTCATCTCCATCTGGATATTGGTTTATGATGCATTATGAACAGTTTAATTGTTATTCAGTAAACAATTATTTACTGAGTTTGTTTTCAATGTCCTGTCTGAGTATAATAGGGATTGTTATAAAATAATTGCAACCCTAAGTTTGAACATGAAAGCTAAGGCACTTCCTGAGCACTCGCATACAGATGTGTAGTGACTCACTGTTGCAATTGTTTCTGGTATTAAGTATCACAACAATAACCCTTTGATAGGTCCACATTAGTTATAATCCAGCATTTCATGGGAACCATATTTAAATGAGGTTTCCTGAAATAGCAGGAGGAAAAAGCCACAGATGTCCGAAGTTTCTGGTTAGACCAGTTTTCTCTGCAGTCGTCAATGCTAGCTAACTATTTTGTTGTTAAGTTGCATTAGTTTCAAACAATATGGGATATGCATCGCTGTGTTTTGCTCTAAACCCTAGACATGCCATGGCTCATGCCCTTATATGCAGCATACCAAATAAAATGGGTAGTTTCAGATGTTTTATTAGGAATAAGTAAGTTCTGGCTTAAGAGGAATGTTAGAAGAGAAATTCACATTACTTCCAACAGCACAAACTAGTAGCTTTCACTAGACTCTATAAGACTCATTAATTCAAATGCAAAATGTAATTATCCCAGCTGTGCAAAATTGCTAGCCTTAAATTATAAAATAGTATACCAGAAATTTGTTCTCTGCTACAGAAAGAGTTTACTAGCAAATTAGCAAATTCAGTGCTTTGCAAAATTGCTTTTTAAAGGAAGAATTTATAAATGGGCATGCATGCATATAATGACGTTCCTCAACAGCAATTAAACTTATCAGTAAGTGTTTAAGAGGGGTAATGAAGTATGGATGGCTTTAGTAAAGAGATTATTTACATCAACAATTAATATGCAGTGTCCTATGAGGCAGTGTTCTAAGTCATGAGTCAGTAAGTTATTTGGCAAAAGTCCTGAATCTTTTGGGAACTGTGGCTTATCCAGGGAGGGATTTAAGTATTTCATTGTATTTTCAAGTGTAATAGGATAGTAGTCAGAATGATGGGAGCAAATGGGAGTGGCTGACCTCCAATAAAACGTCACAACCTGATTTGTGGACTATATTGAGTGGTGTCTGCTCTACGTTCTTCATTTCTGTCATTTTAATTCAACGGTTTTCACACTATTAACTTTTTTGTAAACTAATCCAATGACTAAAACCATCAATTTAATGAGTCTGGGAAGAAGGCTTTGCAGGTTAGTTTCTTGTTGCATAAACATGAAGTCCTGAATCCACACAGTCATATAGAAAGCTGCAAAATTGCTTATAACTTCAAGGCTGGGGTTTCTGGGGTGAGTGGAGATGAGAGGAGCAGTTAGTTTACTGAAAATCCACTCGCTCCAGCTTCGTAAAGGACATTGTCTTCAAGGAATAAGGTAGAGAGCAACAGAACCTAATGCTACGTGCACACTTAGGCATCCACACCATAAACACAGAGTAGGGGTATAGTGTCCCACACAGCCATAAGCCCAAGAGAATAGATTTTGTCATAAAATATTGATGAACACAGAATGTTATATGTTAGTGAAATTTGGAGGAATGCGTATCGTTGACAGACGAACACAGTGAGGCTCAGAGAACTGAGACAATTTCTTCAAGCTGTTTGGTTTGTAAAAGAAGGATCTGAATTCCTATTCTGAATTTCAATAGAGTAGACATTTGTGAGAAAATGTTAGATAAAGCCTCTGGCGTGTCAGATTTTAAGTCATGAATTAACAGAATGAGAAATGAGGCAGGGTTTTAAAAATTCAGAGGACTGGATGCTTTGTAAGATGCTGTGGAGCCAATGGAGCAGGAATAGACCTGGTTAGGCCAAGAGCTGACTGATAATATTGCAGTAAGTTTAATTTAGATCAATTTAGACAAATGATAAAAAAAACATGATTTTGTTTTCCAAAATATGTTCTTCCTCATTTTGAGTGTGCAACTGAATGTTTCTGCAGAGTAAAAAATCGAATAATTTCTCTTTCTTCCAACAGATTGGGTCATATTGCTAAGAGAATTCCTCATAGCATCTCCACACATAGAATAAAAATTCAGACATTATTTGCTCCAGAAACATTTTCAAATCACTTAAGACCACGGAAGTTAATGGAAGACGTTAGAAGCGACTCGTTTTTAATCATCAAAGAGGTTCTATGTAGCTCAAAAAGATAGAATTACACTTTATTGGTAAGATTGCATCTCACTCAGCTTAGACTGCACTCTGGTCTTTAACAACTGATCCTCTTGCCTCTACTGCCTAAGTGCAGGGATTTAAGATGTCTGAGATATCTCAGGATATTTTATGAAAATGGAATGATACTGCTTAATACCTTTGATTTCTTTGACAGCCACCTATAATGAACAAGCTAAAATAAGTAACCCAGGTTTGTCCTCTTGTAAGTAACACTTCCTCTTTCTTCCCATCTTATTCGATGGAATCTAGTCACTCAGGTGAGTAAATTTCTAGTTTCCCTTGGAGCTCTTTTACATTTTATGTGGGCCCACCTGCCCTTGCTTCCAAAGTCTTGCCATCTTCTGTTTAACCCATTGGTAACCTAGTAGTTGGGTTTTAATCTCATATGTCATTTTTCTTTATGTCACATAATTGTCCTAAATCTGTGGTTGGGTTCTAATATTATCTTCCAATTCCCTCTCCTAATGCCCATTCTCTTCATTGTTTTATATTTTCCTGCCCATGTTTATTTTAAATATTTTAAATCCTGATTTGAGTCAATTGTTGGCTTGCATGCGCCCACACACACAGAGAACAGAAAGATCTATTAGTCAGTAATATTAGTTATGTATTCTTATTGCATAGGCCTAGTAATTTAATATTAAAGTCTAAAGATATCATTTCATAGTTTGTTTCATAAAGGCTTTACTCATAAGTGTTCGAGCCAGGAAGATGGCCATATTTATCTGATTGTGGACTAAGTGGTATAAAGTTCGGTTATAGCCTTGCTGCTTAGAATCTCCCTCTGGTTCATGTTTGCTCTTCAAGACATGGACATTAGTGTTTGGGGCTGGTGTCTTTTCATGCCTGGTCTTCAGAGGATGCAGGAGGCTTAATTGTTTTCAAGACTATTTTATTTCATGTTTTTTTACTTTTGCTGAAGAAAACTTTAGAAGTTACAACATTGGCAAGGCTTTGGGTGGAGAATGTCTCTGTTTTGGCATTATAAAGCTGACTTGGGTGTCAGGAGAGATGGCTCAACAGTTAAGGGTACTTACTGCTATAACCGCACTGAAGTTTGGTTTCCAGCACTCACATGGTGCTTCATAACTGCCGGTAAGTCCACTTCCAAGGTTTCCAACACCCTCTTCGGGCTTTTTTGAGCAATACACACAAATGATACATATGCATACACACAAACACTCATATACAGAAAATAAAAATAAATAAATCTTAATATAAACCATTCTCCTGGAGGAGCTCAGAGCCTGAGCCAGGCCAGTGTATAGTGCTATATTATTTGTATTTTAGTAAATAAATCTCAATCTGAAAACCAGAAAAGCAAAACAACCACACTACTAGAGAAGTCTTAACTACCAAGGCTGGGCGACTGTAGATGAAGCAGACAGAGCCTCTCTCTCTTCCCATTTTATATTCCCTCTACTGCTGGAATTAAAGGTGTGTGACTCCCTAGTACTGGGATTAAAGTTTCAGCCACCACCATCTTGATTTGTTTCTGCACTGATCTTGTGTAGTGCAGGATAATCTTGAACTCACAGAGATCCATTTGCTTCTGTCTCCCAAATCCTGGGATTAAAGGTGTGTGTCACCACTGCCTGACCTCTAGCGGCTTTAGCTTTGTCTCTAGTCTTCACACAAGATTTATTTATTAAAATACAAATGAAATATCACTACTTGCTAACAGTTCCAAGTTAGCAAGATATGCCTCTAAATCAGAACCTTTCTACTATGTCTTTGTAGACACTGACTGTTATTTATTTCTATGTCTCTGTAGACACTGACTGTTATTTATTTCTTTGGCCCCTGATTCCTTTGGAATATGATTTCTGTGATTCCCCCAAGTGTTCTTATTGGACCCAGTAGAAATTCACCTACTTAGGACCAGATGTAGAAATATTAGTCTAATGATGGTCACATACAAAATTTCATTACCATCCATCAAGACATTTTACCACCACTTATTTTTGATATCATATCTGAGAACATTAAAAATATAGGGTAATATATACAATAAAGCATGTAGGAACTGGAAGGCAAAGATACTCTATAAACAGGTATATAATATAATATATAACATAATATATAATGTTGTATTTGAAAATTCTACCTAAATTTTGGGTATCATTACATTTGCGAAGCTAAGTATGGATTTTAAAATCCATCAGGACAAAAAAAATCTATTGTAAAACATTCTTGGGGAATGTTTTATTTGATAGTTTGATAATTTGATAGTTTGGTTAGTTGAATATGTGCCTGTTCTAAGATCAACTATATTTTTGAAAATGTAATACATTCATTAAACTATATCTAAAAATTTTGTAGAAACATTATTTATATCATCTTAAAAGTAAAAGTCACGCAAGTGTTTGAGTACAAAACAATCTATAAATTGGATTGTATCCATGCAAAGAAATACCACACAAAGCTGAGAACGGAGACCTAATGCTTACATGGTAACATGCATGGATTCTACCAAGCTAATATTGAATTAACAGCCAAGCTGCCCCTTACATAAACAATTCTTGTGGTTCCATTTGTATTAAATGTATATGTCAGACACAAAAACAAAACAAAACACCTGAAATCTGAGCAGCAGTTACTTCAGTTGAGAGAGGAAGTAGATGAGGAGGGTTCAGGGATACTAAAAGTGTTCTGTTTGACTTCCTGTTTATAGAGTTCACTAATTTAAGCCTCCTCAAGCTTTAGTGTAAGATCTGCAAACGTATTTTCTTGTATTATTACTTAATGACTAGTTTTCCTGAAGCTAAGCAAGAGAGAAAATGAACTCAATCCATAGTGCTAAGCGGATAATGAAGTAAGAATCTGGGACTTAACCTTCATTTTGACTTTAACAGGAGTGACTCAGATTCACCCAATGAATATCAACTTGGGAATACACGCATATCAAAAGGATCACTCACTTCCTTATAAAAATGTTCACTGACAAGAACTGAATGCATAAAACCTTTCTTTTTATGGCGCTTTCAATACGGGTGAGCTGAAGACGTCAAACTTTTACTAATTTGTGGGTGTGTGAAATTAGGAATGATTTTATAAATAAATGTTAAGTAAATAGGAAAATCATGGAAATGAATTAATATTTTCCACCTTGTACTTTTTTTTTGAAACTGTGTGTGTGAGTCTGTGGGAAAATATGGGATGTGAGTGGCCATGGAGGCTAGAAGATGTCAGATTCATTGGGGCTGGACTTACAGGTAGATGTGAGCAGCCATATGTGGGAACAGAATCCTAATCTTCTGTAAAAGCAACAAGTACCCTTAACCACTGACTCATCTCTCCAATATCGCTTAATTACTTTCATGAACATATAGTTATGTGCATATGTGTATACACATCATGCACATGAATGTGTGTGGGTTTCAGACAGATCAATTTTCCATAATATATATTCTTCAATGACAAGCACAAGTAAACAGATATGTAGCTTTTAAGCTATTCAATTGTACAATATAGATCTTTTTATTGATCATAAATAGATTAAATATTCTTAAATTAATATAGATAATAAAATATGATATTTATAGATATCCATGTAATCCTTTTCATATATATTTCCTGAGATTATAAGAACAGCTTTGTGATTTTTACTAGCCATCTATATTCATTTAGTATTCCAAATGATGACAGTTCACCTATTTGTACATGTTATTTATTACTAATATTAATGGATTTCTTTACTTGAGACACTGAATTTTGTTTCTCTGCAATTCCCAAGAACTTAACTTCAAAAAGATTCATTTTAAATCATTGATTTTATTCCAGGAGACCACACTTGGTGAAGTTTCACATTTCAAATTCTATTTTAATTAGATAACGGCCTCACTCTCTTCTCTTTTTGTCTAATTAAAAGCTAAGTAATGGGTTTTAAATGAGTGTAATTAGTTGCCAACTTTCTTCTGTTCTGACAGAGACTTTTCCCTGTTTAGCTCGCAAATGATTCTTTAATCATTGCTGTACATGCTTTAGAGCAACTATTTCTGAGCACCTTGGAGATCCTGTAGACAAATGTACCTTTAAGGTGGATCGATTCCAGCTCTTTGTAGCACACCCAAGAGCTTTCACTGAGATCAATTCCAATCAGGAAATCACAGGACTCGAAGGAGGTATGATAAACAAAAATAAAAACCTCACCACTTTCTAACATCCATACAGTCCTTACGTTATGCATGCCAACTTGAAGGAAAGTTAGAATTGTCTGTATTTTATGACTATGAGTATTTTTCCTGCATGTTTGTCTGTGTAACCCCTACATGCCTGGTGCTCTTGGAAGTCAGAAGAGAGCATTACATCCCCTGAAACTGGAGTTAGGTGTTACATGAGGGAGTGGGACCCCTTGTTCCGGCCACCCGGCTAGTTTACACCCGAAATAATCACACAGAAACTGTATTAAATAAAACACTGCTTGGCCATTAGCTCTAGCCTCCTATTGGCTAACTCTCACATCTTTACTTAACCCATTTCTATTAACCTGTGTTCACCATGAGGTCGTGGTCTACCAGGAAAGACTTAGCATGTCTGACCTGGTGTCTCCATGGCAGCTCTCTCACTCTGCTTTCTTTCTCCCAGCATTCAGTTCTGTCTTCCCCGCCTACTTAAGTTCTGACCTATCAGGCCAAGCAGTTTCTTTATTAATTAACTAATGAAAGCAACACACAAACAGAAGGACGTCCTACACCAGTTAGGGACTCTTGTGGGTGCTGGGAGCTGAACCCATGTTCTCTGCAAGTTCTCTTAACTGCTGAGCCATCTCTCCAGGCCTGAATGTCATCTTTTTAAAACAGTTTACCTATATCTGCTTTAATGAATAATATGAAAAGGACACCTTAAAGATGAAATTGGAGATATAATGAACTAAAATAACCAAACCCACTGTTATGAACTGGGATGGTTGGGAAATTGTGCAAATCATTGCCTCTACTGTTGTCACACAAATTTAGTATGTCAAGATACAATTAGAAATTAATATGAAAGGTGTAAAATAATTATCTAAACTATGTTCATATGGAAAGGAAAACAATTACCAAACTCTTGGCTGAAACTTTCAGTTCATGCCTTGGGAATAATCATCTAAATATTTTCTAAAAGCAAAGGACAGCATACTTAAATTTACACCTGTAGAAATAACTACAATAATCAAGTCTTGTCCTTCTCTACTCTGATGATAATGAACAGCAACATTATTTCATTGTAAAACAAATATATTGACCCAATTAGATAATCCAAATGGTTATATTGACAGGGACAATTATCTGAATGTTAGTGTCCTGTGAGAATTTTGTATTATGATTCTTTTAATGATTTCAGAATGTAGTATAGATGCTCCCCATTTCAGGTTGATCATATAAAAACTTAAAATTTCATTTTATAAATCTAGCCTCCACCCATTATAGTTTAATAAAACATTAATGTAGAGTGTGGATTCTCTAAAATTTGGATTGAATGGCTGGTGAATAGCTGAGGTTCACTATTGCTGTTCACCAGGTAGAATTGTAGGCCATACTTGGCTTCTGTATAATGCAAGGGGGAAAAAAAGAACTGTTCGCAATTGTTAAATTGTTTCTCTGTGCTTCTTGATATTTTTACCTCAAGTCAGGAACTTTGAGGATTCCCAGAGTTAGTGAACATTCAGAGTGACTTAGCATCTTTTTATCTACTAATTACTGTTTTGATGTGTCTGTTAACAAAACAGAGACAGTAGGGGATGCTGGGATCAATGTCAGTTTGGGTCCTCTTGGCAATGCTTAATTCTTTTCACAACAGTTAGAAGAAATTGAAGTTGAATAAGAGAGGTAGATATTAGAGGAGTAGGAGAAAGAGCATGCATGTGGTCGAGAGAGAGGGAGAGAAAGAAAGACATACACACAGGGGGTGGGGTTAAAATTACAACTTGATGTAGTTTATGGATTCTTCTCTTTCCTTAAATTTTCATGCTTTCCTATCCTACAAGGCCAACCTTTTCATCTTGTATTTTTTTGTTTTATTTGTTTATTTTTATTATTATTTGCTTATTTGTTATGTGGTAGTGGGGATCAAACCCAGGCATGGTAAGCACATGTTTTACAGTGTGCTATACCCTTTAGATCACCCATTAAATGAAATAAGTCATGGTAAGAAGTAGAAAGTTTTAATTTGAAAAAAAAATAGACCTTTTGTATAGGGGAACCCTGTTTTTATGACATTCAGAGCAAAATCTCTATTAGGTCCTTCAATTATCCCACAACTAAATGTGTAAGTGTGGATGTCCTTGTCTTTGTTAAGCCACAGTTAGCCTTCTTTCTTCATAAAGACAGAAGGAGGAAGAGGAAGAATTGCTAGCATGAATGTGTGCTAAGGCACTTGCTGACTTAATCATTATTGTATAGTCCTTCACAATGAGCCTAAAACTCAGCTTTCAACTGCTTGTTTCTCTCATCATCTACTCTAGAAAAGAAGGATCTCATTGGAGTTGACTTGGACCAGTTTGGGAAAGTCTGGACTAACATTGTCTTAGAGGCACCTTCATTCTCTTCCCACTACTGGAGAGAAATGGATAAAGAGCAGGGTATGCAAGCATCTGTCACCAGGGTTCCCATCTCATATTAAAAACAGCAAAGCAGTCACTTGCCAGCGTTGTCTCTGTAGGAAAGAGAGTTAGGACTTCTTACTCCCAAGACTGCACATCTGTGAATTATACAATCACATATACCTAATGCAATGTTTTCAACCGTGCATTCAGCATGCCACATGATTACTTGCGATTTAGTTTATTACATCTTGAGAGACTTAAAATTTTATTCTCCTTCCTCATTTTCTCTTTCTAAACTGCACATTCTGGGGAGAGGCTTATGAATGACTCATTTAAAAAAGTGACTTGAATACTAGAACATTCTCTCATACAAACAAGTACTTGATATATATTTATTAAACAAACACACACAAATAAGTAGGAGTGTCCCTTAGTTGAACATTTCAGCGTTTTGCACTTGTTTTAGCAAAGAATGTGAAATTCTTAGGCTCCAAAAATATATACTGTGTCAGAATCATTAATAAATTAATAAATTTATTAAATTAAATTAATTTATTTATTTAATTTATTTATTCATTTAATTTAATTTATTTATTATTTATTATTTATTTATTTTATTTATTTATTATTTAATTTATTTAATTTTATTTAATTTATTTATTTTATTTAATTTATTTAATTAATTTATTAAATTAATAAATTAATAAATTCCATGTGGAATTGCCACATGGCATAGACTCTCTTCTGTGGTAAAAGTGCCAGAATGTTAAAAAATAAAACCCCCAATTTAAATTCATTTAATTATTCATTAGTTTCCTAAATTCTAGATAACAGAGCAATTTCCTTCCCCAATTTATCAGGAAGGCAAGTGTTTGCAGGTGCGTTGAGAAGATAGCGAGAATCAGCTCCACTGCCGACCACTCTCATTCCAGAAAGACAGTTAGCAATAAGTTCCCTTTTCATTCTCTCTCTATATGTAAAAAACTCAATTTTCTTAAGCAAACCAAATAATAATAAAGTATACTCCTTATTTTATAGGGATCATGTTTAAGTGCTCAGGTTTTACATTCAGAATCTCAATACGTACTCCAGGCTAGCCCCTAACTTTGGAGTCTCCTTCCTTAGCCTTCCATGTTCCAGGATTTCAAGTGTGCTCTCTCATACCTGTCCTCATGTTTACTTTTTAGAGCTAACTTTCATTATTGTTTCATTCCTTCTTTCTGAAAGTAGCCATTGGTGCTAAGTGAACAGATATATGTTTGCTTCTTGTTCCAGTAGAGCTTAGAATACAGGCAAAGGCCAAAGTGGAGGAAGTGGTGTGGCTAAGATTATGCACAAAATGCAAACTAAATGAACAAACAAACAAACAAATGTTGAAGGCAACTCAACAGAAAAAAAAGTAGTCTATGAGGGGAGTTCCTGTAATTGTTGAGAAAGAAGGTGATTGGAAAGATTTGCAAGCTAACCTCCGTCCCCTCACAGGAGTTCAAAATGATTTAAATAGAGATTATGTCATGTAAAAACTCACTATTGAATATGGTAGAGTAGCATGCTTTTACCATGAGTCAAGGATATGGGGAAGAATATGGAGAAGTCCAAGGTGCTTGGATTAAATGCTGAAAGTGTGGCCTACCATAATCATGTCAAAAGAGGGGCTAAAGTCAAGAAAGATGGGCCTGGTCTGTCTTGGTGAATTTTATGTTACTGTAGCAAAATACCAAGATATTCAAATTAAAAGAAGATAGATTCACTTTGGATCCAGATCTAGGAAAATTTAGTTTATTGGTTTGTCAGGGCACCATTGCAGAAATCCATAACAGAGGCAGCTGCTCATGGCATAGGGAGTGAGAGGAAATGGGTGGTATATCTAGACTACACTCACCAGGGTTAAGTTCAGTAAGGACAACCTTTAGTGACATCACCATCAGTGGAAGCAAAGACAACAGTAATCATTTCATTCTGAAGATATGTCTTTCTGGCCTAACATCAGCATATGGAAATTGCCCTTTCCTTAATACTATTACGATGGGAAAAACTACTGTAGGACTCAAGAGAGATCGCAGAGAAACAAATATCTGATAGAGAAACTGGACTGGTAGATACAGAGATAAATGATAGATTAGCTTGATAGTTAGATGATAGATAAATAGCTGATAAATTAGATTAGTAGGTGGATTGTAGACTGTATTAGTAGACAGATAGATAGATAGATAGATGATAGATAGATAGATAGATAGATAGATAGATAGATAGATGATAGATAGATAGACAGATAGACATAATAGATGGATGAATGAATGGATGGATAGATAGACAGATAATTGGTGGATAGATTTGATTGATAAGTAGTCAGATTACTGATAAATAGATGCATCCATTCACACATCTAAATAGGCAGTACCACTTCATTTCCATTATGATAGGAAGAACTTTAAGAACATTTTTGCCAATGTTTAGGTGAATACTTAAAATATTTTGTGTCTTGGTGAGGTATCACAAACTTGTAATCATGAAAATAAGGGGCTGGAGACAGGATGAGGAGGAGGCAGACTTGAATCATTCTATAGTTTTAAAGCTGGGCAATATTCCCTCTTCCCCATGTAGGTACACTTAAAATTTCCTTTAAGGAAGTGTATTTGCAGTATCTTTCCAGGAACTTTCATCTCTCTTAGCATCTCTAGTCTCCTAAGATGCTGTATTTGCATCACAGAATTTTTAGCTTTTATAAAACCCTTCCTTAAGGGCCTCATGCTGTGAAGTCATTGCCACTCTCTTCCCTTTGGTGTTCAGTGTCTCTTCTGATTGTTCACTATTACGCATCTTGCCTCTTGCCTTTGATCTGTGTTTATAGTGTTTTTTTGTGCTGAGAAAACATTCTAAAACATAGGAGATTAAAGAGAATCAAGGCAAGAATCAAATGCCTCATGGCCTCAACTTTTCTAAAAAGCCATTGCCTATTTTTGACCCTGTCATGTGATTTGCTTAGTAAGCAACTAGCAGAAGCACAAAATTCAAAATATTACATTGTTACACTTAAATAAATTATTCTTATATGTAACATTTCCTTATTTGGAATTGGTTTCCTTTTTCTTTTTAAAAATTGACTTAGAGCTTGAAAGAAATTGAAAATAGGTGCGGTTCACAACAACTGTCTGTTTATTTGACTGTTAACCTGACTGTGATGGGAAATACACAGCCTTGTTAGAAACAGCTACACTATAATTTCAGTCAGGATTTCTTTGAGTAATTCCCTCTGACTCTTGTACTCGATATGTTATTTTTCAAATTTGAGAATGGGTGCAGCTCTTCTCACCAGGAGAGACTACTTTGAGGAATTCATTCTTACAGTGTTAACACTGTTTGCTCCTGGGTGATGATGATACTTAAGGAAATATGTATGCATCATTGTTTTATATTTTTATGTGTTCTCCTGGGGCAAGAAAATAATAATAAAAAACTAAATAGTTCAAAATGTCACTATAGGATTGATGTGTAATACATAAATACATACATACAATCTCGATGGCTTAGCAAGAGTCATCTCTAAGATTGCTGCAACAGTCATTTTGAAATATTCAACAAATGCACCTACTGAGCTGGCTAAAGCAACCGCAAGAAATGAATATTTTCGGAAAATTTTAGTTTCTAATGTACCCTTTGTCTTGAAAATCTGATTTTTACTGTAACTTTAATTCGTGATAAACTGTAATCTGTCTTAGGCCTACTTTTAATTTTGAAAGACAAATAAGTCACAGTTTTGAGTCTAATCTTTAGCCAATAAGATTACCTTTATGGAAAATGTTTGGGAGATGTGGGACTCTAAAGAAATACTTAAAACCTCTGTTGAGATTAGTGTGGTTTGAGGAAAGAGGCAAGAGGGCAACAAGATATAGTAAACCAGAAAATACGTTGTCATTCATACACATATTGGTTAGTTTATAAGTCCACCCTCATCAGAGAAGTTTCTTTGTAAAGTAGATTGCAGACCCACAACTGATTAATGTGCAGAGATTAAGAGGCTGTAGAATGTTCTGTCCTAAATGGGACATCCATATCACAGCCCCGCCAGAGGCTTAGGGATCATGGACAAA
Organism: Ondatra zibethicus; assembly: GCA_004026605.1. Lineage (NCBI taxonomy): Eukaryota > Metazoa > Chordata > Mammalia > Rodentia > Cricetidae > Ondatra > Ondatra zibethicus. The sequence goes on along the minus strand of PVIU01014940.1, from coordinate 20,183 downwards.
GAGGAGACACACAGTTGTAAGAGACATAGTTATTGCAAAGAGTGTTTCCTGAAAATATCAGGGAAGCTTCACATTTGAATTTACAGCATGCACAGGACTTATACAGACTCTGACCACACAAAATCCCAACATGAGAAATGGAGGTAGACAAGAAGTCCCACCCTGGGTTAAGGTACTATCAGCGGTTGATAGGTTCAGGGAGAAGATAAGTCAGTTTTCTTTAAAGGTTTAGTCTTGGAGGAAAGACCACACTACAGAGAAAGCCATACATCCAAGAGCTTGTGGGCAACACAGACTGTACTTGGTGAATTTTTTAAAACTGAAGAAGACAAAAATTTGGGTGGGTAGGAAAGCCCAGGAAATCAGTAGCTCTGAAAAGAGTAGGGCATAAAGAAACCTTATTCTAGGAAATTCTCAAAGAACTAATACAAATAAGAAAAATATTTTTAAAATTATAATTTTGGTAAACCCAAGGCAGGCTAACTTAAACATTAGATGACTCTAGAAAAATCTTTATGGAAATTAGCTAAATTGGTACAAATTTTTGATATATAATTATACATTTTATAATTAATGATGGTTTTTTTTTTTACTGTGAGCCAAGGGTTTATAACTTCTTAGCGTGATTTATTTAAAAGATAATCCCCAGAAACTTCCCCATATCTACTAACAAAAGCTATAGAACTGAGATTCGAGATAGGATCTTCTATTAAATCATGCAGCACTCTGGGTTTCAGAGTCTCTCAGATGATGACTAAGATAGACTCCCTTAAGTACATCTGCAAGGATGGCTATTATAGAATATACAAAAGCTGGAGATAAAGTATTTCAGAAACGGAATGCTTACATCCTTGTGGTGGGAATACAAATTAATAAGGTAAGTAAGGATATTCCTTGAAACTTTAACATAAAGTAATGGAGAAAAGGCTTAGTGGTTAAGAGTACCTGCTGTTCTTGCAGAGAACCTGGATTCAATTTGCAGCACCCACACAGTGGCTCACAATCATTATTAACTTCAGTTTCAAGTGATCCACAGGTACCATGCATACAGAAAAACACTCAGACACATAAAATAAAAATAAATTAGGAATTTTCTTTAAAAATTGAAAATAGAGCTTCTAAATGGACCAACAGTCCCACCACTTGGTATTCATCCAAAGTACACAGAGTCAGTGTGTTAAATAGCTACTGAAATCATATTCTCAGGTTAGCTACGCTATGTGAAAACTTCGGGTGAAGATGAGCACATCGATAAGAAGATGACGTTATACCTAATAATGGATTGAAATAAACCTTATTAAAAGAATACTCGTTTCAATAACCTAAGAAAACCTTGAGAATATTAAATGAAGTGAAATAAATGAATACTGAGGAAAAATAGCCCAAAGTTTCACAGATGTGTAGAATCTAAAACTGTACAACTCAAAGAAAGAGTTCCAGAATATAGATTGGTGAGAGTTGGCCAGTGAATATAAAATTTCAGTTGGCATAAAAGAAACTTTAAAACCTTCATTATATACAATGGTAGCCAGTCATAATATGATATATAGTTTACAGGTACTGAGGGCATATTTTGAACATTCTCAACATGAACACAAAATGAGAAGTATATGAGATAGTATGTGTATTTTTCAGTCTAACATGACCATGCTGAGATGTATACATTTATCAAAACATTATGTTTTCATTACAGTCACGAACTCATAGTAACCGTGGTTGTCTGGTAGCTGTGCATAAGATTTGACCACTCCATAGTCAGGCAGGCATATATGGGGTATAGGATCATGGGAGCCTATCATCATGACTGAACCTTTGGACACTGATGTATTCAGACGTGACCTCTCCACCATCAGGCATGTATGGGCTAGGGGTCATGGGAGCCAATCATTGTGACTGAACTGTTGGCCACTGAGGTATTCGGGGAAAGTGGAATTGTTATGTTCAGATATGTATCTGCAGGTGAACCACCAGGCTCCAGAGGATAGTCCCATATTCGTTGTTACTTAGATGGCCCTTGTTAAACTCAGTGGGTCACAAAACAATGAAACAAAGAGAGAAACGATATGGAGGAGGGAGTGTGACAGGGAGAGAGAGAGGAAATAAGAGATTATGGCAGGTAAGAATAATCAGAATACAGTATACATACATACACACAGATACACATGCATATATGTATATATTATACAAACCTGCATGCATGTAGGTAGGTATGGAATTGCCAATGAATGAAATCAATTATTTAAAAAATAAAGCAGATAAAGATCCTAGTACAGACTTAAATGTTCAGAAGAAAGAAGAGACAGACCAACATAAAACCTCAAATAACTTTACCTTAGATTTAAAAATAAAGGTCTATGCAATTAATTAAAAACACATATATGATTTCTACTTATCAGTGATAATGTATAAGCAACCATTCTTAGAGTAAATTAAGGGCTTGTTATCTTTAAAAGCAATTTAGGGCCAGGCGGTGGTGGTGTATGCCTTTAATCCCAGCACTCATGAGGCAGAGGCAGGTGGTGGATCTTTGTGAGTTCAAGGCCAGCCTGGTTTACAAGAGCTAGTTCCAGGACAGCTAGGGCTGTTTCATAGAGAAACCCTATCTCAAAAAGCAAAAACCAAACAACAACAACAAAAAAGCAATTCAGTGAATGTGTATATGCCGCGTGGATGTAGTATCCAGGAAGGTCACAAGAGGGCTTTAGATCCCCTAAGGTTACTTCTTGCCACATGGCTGGGAATCAAACTCTGGCCATCTAGCAGAGCAGTAAGCTTTTAACCACTGGGATAGTCTCCAGCTTTGTTGTTGTAGTTGTTTTGTTTTGTTTTTTTGTTTGTTTGTTTGTTTTTGCTTCTTTGTTTTGTGGCTGATTCTATGTGTTTTTGTTTGTGTGCTGTATTTTTATCTTTTGACACAGTGTAGATAAATAGCTCTGGCTGAACTAGCTATGTGTCCAAGGATAGTCTTTAAATCCTGATCTTTCTGCCTCTATCTCCCAAATGACATGACAACTGGTGTGTAAATGCATGCCTGGGATAGTGACATCACTTCTAAAATAAACCAGAATATCTGGATTTCAACTGTAATACTGCAACTAAGTAGCATAATTTGAAATATCGCAAGAGTGCCACAGGAAAGAAACTTTGGCAAAATCATTAACATGACAGTTGATTTCTTACATTAAATGTGGACTCATTGGCAGGTGTCAGAAAAACAAACTTCAATACAAGCAATATTAGATGAAGCTCTTCCCTTTTAAGACTATTTACCCTGTTCCAAGTTCCTAATTGCAATTATAATTTCTTGAGGTTCGAGCATCAGATTTTCTTCTGATGCGCCATGAAGGTGATATGAAATACCAAGTTATCTTGCATCTTGCTATGCCTGCTGGTTTATTTATAAGTCTCACTACTTCTGTGTGGCTTTGTTTGTACTTCTCGTCTGAGCCCCCCTTGAACACTTCTTCTGAGTGCCAAGCACACACTTTTCTCAACTTCAGCATGTATTTAATCTGGCCTAAATAATTGGATATAGGTTGAGGTCTAACACTGGGCATATTTCTTCTCTTCTGTAAACTCTTTGTGAAATTTATTTTTATTTTGCTTGTATAAGTATTTTGTCTGAAAGTGTGTATGTGCACTCTGTGTGTAAATCACAAAGAGGGGTCAGAAGAGAGCTTCAGATTTTCTAGAACTGGAGTCACACATGGTTGTGAGCAGCCATGAGGGTGCTGGAAAAAGAATCCTGGTCCTCTGCAGGAGAAGTCAGTGCTCTTCACTGCTGAGCCCTTCTCTCAAACATCAGTAGAATCTATTCAAAGTTCCTTGAAGTCAGGAAATTTAAGCTATTAAGATGTAATTAATATAAGAGGACACGATATGAATATGGTATGTATTTATATATATCTTACTATGGGACACATTTTCAGCATTGACTTTCTCATTAAGCTGTTGTTCAATATTGATTGGAATAACTTTGAAATCATTTCAAAGAAGCCTGATGACTATTGCACACCTCTTCACCACAGAGTTCTAAGAACTGTTACTCGTGCCTGTAAAATCAAATTGAAACAAAAAGTCCCTTTCTCCACCCCTTATTTAAGAAGTTCCTGAGATGGTGATAAAAGAAAGCTTAGACTACTTTTGTGATGCTTGATATTGCAGGTCCGAGCTAAAAGCATATCTCTTTATAAAGCTGAATTTCTCAAGATTTGCTGAAGCAGAACTGGGTATTACAGTGGTCTTAAAATAGACGCTAGGCACAGAGGACTGAGTGTCTTCTTCCCTATTCACTGCCATGTACTCTTACCTGCCAATTTCTCTTTTACTTTGTCAGCTGAAAATAAAACGTGTGGTCTGGTGGGGGGGAGCTACAGGAGAATGTAATACTTTACTGTTTCCCAGTTGTCATGCTCTGAATTAGAGGGACTGTTGTGCTCAAAATGATCTCCATCATACTTTGCCTTGGACTTTATAATACCATCATTATTTTCATCAAGAAGCTCATACGTAGATCATGTTAGATCAAATGAAGTTTTTCCAAATAAAAAACTATTTATTTGGGAGATAGCATACTTCTTTACATTTTCAATGGAGTCAGATACATACCTGTATAGTTGACTTTAAAAACACACAGATATAAATTGTTCATGAAATGGTTCAACATCTACAGCGAATTTCAGGAGCATCAAAATCGATTCTGTCTTCCTAAGGTCAAAGAGGCATGACAGGGTATACAGTCTGTCCAAAAGAAATAGCAGTTTAGAAAAATGTGTGTGTGTGTGTGTGTGTGTGTGTGTGTGTGTGTGTGTGTGTTTAAGATTGCCCAGTGATGGTCCTAGAGAGATGGATTGGTGGTTAAGAGCACTTGCTGGTTTGGTTTCTAGCACCTCAGCTCTCTATATCTGCAGTCCTAGGGCATCTGATTCCCTCTTCTGGACTCTTTGGTAACCAGACATACACTTAATGAACATATGCATACATGGAGGGAAACATTAATACATGTAAAAATTTTTAATTAATTAATTTTTAAAATCTTCAGTGGAAAAGTTCAATCTTGAGAAAAATAAATGCTTCCCTCTAAGAAACTGGATAAAACATTAAGCCCAGTCCATCTTCAATTTTTCAAAATATGTAAATGTTGTAGGTGAATCAGTTGGAACTTGAGACTGGGCTCCACAACTCTGCATTTTGATTGGTTGTAGTTTTCTGTAATGGTTTCCAGGCACAGCAAAAAAGAAGTTTCCTTGATTAGGAATGAGTGCCGCCCTTATTTGTGGGCATAAGGACACAAAGCCTGTACCTAAGGCTTTGGGATCATCCTGGTTGGGAAGATTGTAAGAAACAAAGGAACAGGTAGTTTGCTGTGAGATTTTTATCCACAAGGAATTTAAAAACCTAATCCCATGAAATCTCACCAACAAAATGTGTTCACCTAAACACATGCTGAATTAGTGAAATACCAATAGGTATGCTAATGTGGGTGGGTTAAGCCCAAAAGATCTCAACCATTGACGAAGAACCACAGACTACTAAGGAATGCTGAGAGTACAGAGAAATAGTCATTCCCAGGAAGGGCACTCCAACTGGTTTTCAAAAAACTACTTGTCATCCCAGAAAACCTGCACATACCAATATTATATATTATATATATATATGTTGAATATATATTCAATAATTAATGAAAACAGAGGCTATGAATTTGAAAGCAAGCAAGAAGGAGGGTATGGGAAAGTTTAGAGAAAGGAAAGAGAAGGTGAAATGATATAATTATATATATAATAATCTCATTTCTTTCTACAATATAGATGACAGTTGTGGATTTTTGAAGAAGCATATGTGTTTATGTGTCTTGAAGAAAGTATAAAACCTTTGGACATATTTGTTATAAGATTTGAGCTGTAATACTAAAATTTCAAACTATAATATCTTCCATAAGAGGACTTAAACTTTCTCTCAGAAGAAAATTAATCTGAAAAGCATATGAAGATGCTCTGTTTTAATTTTCTTGTAGCAAATTGTAGTTGGTATATGAAGTGTCTTATTAGCGACCAAGGACAATTGTTCTTAGTTTACCTCTAAGTCCTGGCTACAATGTCAGTCTTTAATAAGCTAATTTAAAAATTAAAATGACATCAATGAGTATGTGAATGACTTATAAAGAAGACAATTATTTTAACAGAGACCATTAATATTTTCTGAATGAGTTGAGTAGACCCTGCCTTCCATGTAGAATTGTCTTGCTAAAGCTACACGAGAAAAATGCCATTAATTTGCTCCTGGTCTAAGTGTCTATTGTTCCCAAAACTAGATAGCATTTTTTTTAAATCTCTTTCCAGAGGGTCAGCCACTGAAAAATATATTGACGTCCTTTCAAACATGTCAAAAATTATATAATTAATCAAACGAACACTTAATTTAATCTTGCACATAGTGCCCCAGAAAAACAAATTCATTTAAAATAAATCTGCTGAAACCTGGTGTCTTTGCAGATTGAATCTGCAGTGTATGTCCCTTGTTCTCCTGTCTGAAATAAGAGTATCTATTTGAATAGAACTGTGACAGCTAAAAGAAGCAACAGTGGAAGAAATTAATCCACTCTGCAGGACTCTGCCTATCAACAGGGCTTAAGGATGACTTCTGCTCTGCATTACGGTTCTGCTGATTTATGGTGTTTACAGCAGTCTGGTTGCATGCCTGGAAAAATACTTTCCATAAAATGTAACTAATTACCCACATACACGAACAGACATATATATGCGCACACGCGCGCGCGTGCACACACACACACACACACATACACACATACTCTCATTTGCTATGGAAGTATACTGCTTTCATGTACAGTACTCTGAATAATTTCTTTGTTTGAGGTGTATGCTTCTGTGTTAACTAGTGTACATACTGTATCTGTGTATATGTGTTTATGCTCATGTGTGTGCATGTGTACGTATGTGTGTGTGTGTGTTTATACATGCAAGGGAGATATCTAGATACCAACATCAGACATCTTCCTCAGTTGCTCTCCACCTTATTTTCGCGACAGGATTTCTCACTGAACCTGGCGTTCACTCACTGCCTGTTCTGTGAGCCCCCAGGATCCTCCTGTCCCTACCAGGGTAAGGGAATTTGCTCTTAGCTGCACATTTGGCTTTGACATGCGCTTTGGGGCTTTTGCTGCAAGTCCTTTACCCACAGAGTCATTTTCCAAGCCCCAGGACAATGGAGTTTCTAGAAGTAGTATGTGTAGGATTTATGTAGTCCATTTTACTGATTTTGTCTCTTTTCAACCAGGTGGCATACCTCTTCTTAAAACACAGACTAAAACTATTAGCTTATGAGGGACAACTCCAAAAGAAATCCACAGTTGTTTTTCCTCTTTATCCATATGATTCCAAGCCCATGAAATAATGTGCCTACTTTAATCAAAAAGAAAAGTTTCTACAGCAACTCGTGTGTGTTTTATCAAAATCCTTCTTTGTATCATTCATCAGATCAGGGCCATTCTCTAGTGGAAAGTCAGAGTCTAAATGAAGGAAGCTGCCTATTGTTTTCTCTTGAGAGGCCTCTTATTATGGTCAACACATATAAACATACAAACCACACACACACACACAAAGAGAGTGGGGGAGAAGCAGGGACAGATAAACAGAGACAGAGAGATAAAAAAACACACAAAGGATGGAGGGCGAAAGAGAGAGAGGGAAGAAGGGATGCACACAAAGAGAAAGAGAGAAAGTGAGAGGCAGAGACAGAGACAGAGACACAAACAGACAAAGGGTGGCAGAAAGGAAGAGGGGGAGGGGACATATAATTCAACAAACACTAAAATAAATACATTTTATTTATATTTATGACTGACTTTTTTTTAACACCCAGAACATATCTCCAAAGGATTTTATTTAATTATTTGAAGAAAGAGAAAAAAAATTTTTTAGGTAAATTGTTTATTCTTACATACTTTTTTCTTTAAATGGAAGAATGAGTCTCAGAAAGAAGAAGGCATTGGCTATTAGGCACACATCATGACAGGATCTAACACAAAGGCCTTATAAACACATCTTAGCATCCAACCATGTGGAAGGCAGGCAGGCATTAGACATGAGTTTTGAAAGCTTGATTAGAAGACAAATGGACATCTTACCTACCCAGATCCCTATTACTTTGTAGGTTTTGTTTTGTTTTATACTAGTTAACTTGATCCTCTAGTCCTCTATCCATATTGCCTGTGTGAGGAGCACCTTGAAGCAAGTATCATATTCTACTTCAGTATTATCCAAAATGTTAATTATTTCACTATTGATTTAACCATGCATGTACAAAACAAATGACAAAACATTCTTGTCTTCATATTGGCATGCATAAACTCTTAAATAGTTTTGACTAAACTGTTCTGAAATCTTCTCTTGCCAAAACCTTGAAAGAAAGTTGGTGTGTGTGTGCGTATATTAAGGATAGTATCAGCATTATCATTCTTAAAAATTGACTTTAACTCTGACCACAGCCTATATGGATGGATGACTAATGTAGGGACTGAACAGTTAAAGATTTTAATGAGCAGATTCCAGTTTTTTCCTATTTTTTTTTTAATGCCTGAAACTGCTTTGGGCTTATGTTTCTATAAATGGCAGTCTTCATAACATCCTAAATGACTGTGTGAGCTTCAAAGAATATTTTCCAATGGAAAGAAAATATAAATTTTTATGCAGTTGAGTATTCAAACAGATTATTGATCAATGTCGACAGGTGAAGCCAAGACAAACAGCTCTTAATCAGTGCCCATGTAAATGCATCAACCACAAAGGGACTATTTCCTTGAAACATTAAGAAAATCCATATGCACTTTTTTCATTCAACCATTCAGTGTCTTGGTGCGAAAATTCAGAAGTGTAAGGGAATCTTCTATGGCATTTTAAAGCTTAGGTTATATATTTTGCCTGGAACTACTTATAGAGACCTATGATGGCTGTTTATAGAAAGCCACTGTGGTTGCTTGGGTCAGTGTCAAGGCAACACTTTCCAAAATAGAACAACGAGGAAGATTTGCACGTCTCAATGACGTCTGCATTTACTTGAAGATCAACATCTCTTATTGGGTTAAGGGGGACTCCTTTCTGATCTAAATACTCATGATTCCCCATGATCTGAACTCACTGCCTTCATGTGATCTAACATATGGTAGTTCTGATCTCTCTCTTTCTTGTCTTTTTTACCCTCATTGGAAGTGGGTTGCTCAGCCTCTTTAAAGCTGTTATTGTTCATTGCATATTATTTACCAGCTATTGATTGACAAGCACAGGATATAGTGATATAATTATGTGTTATTATTAAATGGATAATGCATACAAGTAATAGACAGTGTGCCCAGCCCTGACTCAAAGGTCAATAAATGTTAGTCATGATTATCAGCATTACCACATGCTACCAACTGCTTTTGTTTAGCAATTGAATTAGCCTCTTAGAAACAATGCTTATTGTTAAATAAAACATTTACTTTAGATTTTTCTTTTCTTTCCTTTTGCAGTTTTGGAGGAAGGGTCATTTTTCTTTCTAGGCAGCTGTTAATTCAGTCTTCCAATCTGTGTTTCAGCACTTGGGTTTTTCATACTTGAACACTGAATTTTTCACTCATGGACCTTCAACAGAGATCATTAATGCTGCCTTCCTACTTGATCATACAAAACATCACATAAGATTTATAAAAATTCATGGGATCTGAGTTCAACCTTCAGGACCCAAGTAAAAAAGCAGGTGTTGTTGGATGTGCTCGTAATACCAGTGTTGGAAAGGAAGACACAGGAGGGTCTGGAACATGCTGGCCAGCCAGCCTAGCCTGTCTAGTGAGTTCTGGGTCAATGGAGGACCCTGTCTCAATAATCAAGGATAACAAATCCTGAGGAACAACAAGCATATTTACCTCTAGCCCCCATAGGCATGGACATACGCTGTCACGAGCGGCCGTCATTTCTTCCCTCTCCCTCCAGTGGCACTCTTCCCTCTTGACTTCCTCTAGGATTCATGACTTCTTCTAAAGTCACACACACACACACACACACACACACACACACACACACACACACACACACACACCCCTATTATTTTCCCCTTACGAGTCCATTTGGTGGTACTCATATGTACAAATAGCTGTGCAGATAGAATTTGGATGTATTTGGGATTGGATAACCTGTCAGGTGAACACAGAAATTTCATGTTTGGAGAAAACTCAAGCATCCCTTGAATATTACATTTCCATAGTTATATTAACCCCTTCCTTTTAATTTTTCTTCATACTGTTACACATGGTCCTTTCTCTTATCTGGTGGTGTAGAGTCTGGTTTTCTGTGGTTTAAACCCCATGTAGTTCTAGCAGCTGACCTTCTTGGTTTGATCTTCATGTCTGTCAAACATTCCTTTTCACGTTACACTTAAACCGCTTTAAAATTTCAAAGTAAAACCAGCCAGAATTCTTCAAATATATTGGCACCCCCTCAATCCTTTTCTTCTGTGTTTGGTTATTTATCAAGAGTCTATCTACTTGATGTGATCAACCATTTTTCCTACTACTAAATGTTTACGGATTAAAAATTAAATGTCTATTTTCTTGATGATACAGAAAAGGGAAACTCTCTTGACTTCCATTAATGACTCCTCCTCCCCATGCTACAATATCTGCATACACATAATTTTAGAACACAGTCTGGTCAGTACTACAAATCATAAAGACCATCTTTTCAAACCCCGTTCCCAAAGTATGTATCTCACGTAGAGAGTCTCCATTTTTTCTCTGATATTTTTAGATTTGATTTTCGTTGTTACTTGAAGACACTGAAATAGCTTTGGGGTGCTTTGTCATTGGAAACTCTTTTTAAAATTACAACCAGTTGTTACTCCATAATTTTTACCACCGACATGACTTCTATTTATATACTTGGCAGAGACTGACATGAATAGTGTAGTCCCCTAATGTAAGATTACATAGAAAAAAATATCATCTCTTAGCAAGAACTATGCTTAAATTCACCCTGTATGCTAAAGGCCAAAGGATATACATCCTTCACAGAGCATTAATCAGTCCTATACTGACATTAAACAAATCCCAAAGCCTTTAAGTTTTTTCTGCTCAGTCCTATAAAACAACATCATTTGTTTATTCCATTATTGGTCATATTGCAGGCTCAGGATACTAGAAGACTTTCAGTTAATAAAATAGTTTGCCTGTACTCTCGCTAGCTCCAGCTTGTCTAACTTTTTTTCATCTGTTCTGTGTAAAATGCCTCTTTCATCCTTTATCCTTCATTTAGATATACAATGATCTTATGCAGTAAAAAATACTTCTCACAACAGTGGAAGATGGAATCTAATAGGGTCTCCTTTATTACTACATCTCATTCCTGTCCCTTTCTGAAGTTGGAGATTCAGAGACAAGTTTGCCTCCACATAACTTATGTATTTTAAAAAAAAATTGTTTTTTTAAACACTGAAATTCAAAATCATAAAATATAGTCTTTTAAGAGTTTCTGGGTTATACATTTCTGTAATATGATGTAATATTTCTCCAATTGATCACTATTCCATTGCAAAGAACTATTCACCTTTATAACTTTCAAGACGAAATAGGAGGACAGATGGCCCTTCCAAGCTTAAAGTTCAGCTGCCTGTCCCATAGCAACTGCACTGCTTTAAATGATTAGGGAGTCCTGGAAGCCAGGAAATGTTTATTGTTTTGGAAAGAGGGTGGACCAGGATGGGATTTCACTTTCACTTTTTCCTGAAGGAAAATATTCCCCGGCAGATTTTATGTGACATATCAGAACCACAGTCTGCATTCGCCAACTGTCAAGACATCCGATGGTTAAGGCAACTGGGGAAGATAGCAATAAAAATCAGCTGACTCCCAGCCAAGCAAATGCCAATTATAGTTTGTTTTAAGAGTGCAGAAAGGCATGGCCAGAAGCCAACTGCAGGGGGGACTGACAGGGGCTGCTCAAAGGGAAGGGAGCAAAGACTAAAGCCTGTGAAATTCCAGAAACAGGATTGATACATCAGCATCGATGGAGAGGGTGCCTGGGATTTCTCAAAGATGACTTATTCTCTGCTTCAAATGAACTATTCTTTTATTTATAGATCAAAGTCGTTATGTATGTTAGAAACTACAGAATATGAGAAAGATTTATTTTAGTTTTTTTTTTTAACATGTTTTTAATTAGGAAAAGTCACCATTCACACCATCTACTGATGGCTGGCTTGGCTTTGTCAGCAGGCAGCACAGACCACATCTGAAGGCAAGGAAAGCATAAGTGTTCTCTTGTGTAGCGAGTTTTCTGGTTCACTGTAAAATGAAGTCACTGAATGCTTCAAATGACATTCCATATCTCGGCACCCCCAAGAAGGGCTGGTTAAAAGTGTTGGGGTACTTTGGAAGCATTATCTGGTTCTTTCCTAGATTCTGTTGTGAGATAATAATTTTGTACAAAACATAGGTTAATAGAAATGGGTTCATTTAAGTTGTAAGAGCTAGTGGGACAAGCCTAAGCTAAGGACAAGTTTTCATAATTAATAATGACTCTCTGTGTCATTATCTGGGGACAGGAAACCAAAGGTGTAACAAGAAAGCTGGCTTCAGGATTCTGAAGTTTTTTGGTTTTTTTTTTTTTTGTCAAAGAGAAATGTAGGTTATTTGGTTACTATATTTGTATACAATGGCTTGGATTGATGAATACATATACGTAATCATACAGAATCCCAGAATATTGGATTCCATTGAAGAATTAAACCATTTAACTTTGAGGCAGTGGCTATAATGGAGGCATGGCAGGCAGAACATGGTACATTTACAAATGAGGCGTGGGAATTCCTTGAATTGCTGTGTGGGTGAATTGGACCAATGTTGATAAGTTTTTAAAATGGAAATTTAGTTAAAGAATGAATATATATATGTATATATATATCAGAATTATATATCAGAATTGCCTTTTATTGAGTATTTCTTCTAATAGATTGCTTTACCAAAGCTTCCTCCCCACAAGTGAATTTTACACTCTGAAATTGGTGCATTTTGCAACTGCACAACTCATTGCATACACTTTTACATATTAAGGATTTCCATTTGTGTTTGAGAGTTTATAATCTACTCATGGCATTGACTTCAGGAGCTTTTATTCCCTGAGCCTGCTTTAAATGTATCATGTGAGTATATAGATAAAATTCAGAAATAAAGAACTACCTAGACAACTTTATATTAATACTGTATTTATTAAGCCAACATCAGATCTGTGAATTTTTTCGTTTAGGTGTTACAGACATGTGATTTCCACAGTCAGGAGAGCAAAGCAAACAGCAATGACATGACTGTGCTCTGGAGGAAGCTCTAGTTATCGATGTTGGCTTTGTGCACAGGACATAGATGTTTTTCCCTCAATGATTTCCTGTGCTGTTGAGATGATGGGCATGAGCAGTGAAGATCACACACACGTACACACAAACATTCACACACACGTACACACAAACATACACACACACACACACACACACACAAAGGTCCTTTAAATGTTTGTGTAGCTAGTTAATTCAGTTTATTGAGTTAAGGTAATTATATTCTGGGGAGAAAGGGAAAGAAATAGCTAAAAAAAAAAAAGAAAAGAAAAGAAAAGAAAAAGAAAAAGAAAAACACTTTCCTCTCCCTGCCCCCCAAAGAGGGTGGGAGTTATTTAATGACTTTCTTTAATGGTGTGCTTATAACCTGGTGATAACAGTTTGAAATAAGTGAAAGTTCATCTGAAACACATAAATCTTAATTTTCTAACATTTTGCAACGTTCATGAAGCAAAAACCTTTACAGAACCGGTTATACAATTGTCTTGCCACATCATTCAATAAGGAGGGTAGGTTCATATTCCCATGTTAGGCAGACCTATAGTTGATTGAAGAAAGAGAAAAAGAAAGAAAGGAGGAAGGGAAGGAGAATGAGAGGGAGGGAGGGAGCAAGGGAAGAAGACGGGGAGAATGAGGGAGAGAGGGAGAGAAAGAGAGATCCAAAACATATGGTAGAAGGGTAGACTCAGAAACAAAGTAAATCTCATAGAATTCTAGAAGGTTCTTCCCTTTTCCGGACTGTGTTTGCTTTCACATGCAAATTATTATTTTAAAAATGAACTTTGTCCTAGATCCATCAGTTCCATTCTCAGGCAGCTATCCAAAGAACTGAAAGCATGTGTCCCCAAAACGACATGTATGAGCATCCTCACAGCGGCTTCACTCATAATAAACTAAGATCATAAGTAATCTAAACTTCCTTCAACAGGCTAGTGAGAGAAATGAGCCATGGTACTAGACAATATAAAAAGACAAATGCCAAAAAGACATTGTTAAGAGAAGGAAATAGATGAAATATAGCATAGTGCTTTTATCTAATAATATAAAATTCTAGAAAAATAAAATCCATCTATGGCAATAGAAATCAAAACAATGGTACCTCATGATAGGCAGATCGACCAAAATGGGTTGATTTTGTTTTAGAACCAATCTTTACAACTATTCATTTCTAGTTCTTTAGAATACAAATCAATCTTGGTTTCATGATATAAAAAGTTCACAAATCTCCTGAGTCCTACATGTCAAATTTGGACTTAGTCAAATGCATAATTCTGTTTAATATAAATGATAGAGAACACAATTACTGGCTACAGTTCAGCCATATAATTTGATTAAAAATAACAAATTAGTGGCTGGAGAGACATCTCAGTTACTATGAGCACAGATCTCTGCTCATCACATGACTGCTCACCACCATCAGAAACTCCAGCTCTGAGAATCTGATGCCCAATTCTCATCTCGCCAGGAACCAGACATACAAATAGTGTATACACACACACACACACACACACACACACACTACTCATTCACATAAAATGAATTGATTATAATAAATTAGCTTAAGTTTGCATCAGCTCTCATGAATAATAAAACTGATGTTGATGTAGATGCCAGGACAGATCCTAAGGGAAAAAAAAGCCAATGACACAAGAGTAAACATGATTTACTACTACATACAATATGTCATTGGGGCTAACATAGAATAGAATTATGTATAATTTGCATGCAATTCTTTATAAAATGAAATGTTAGGAGGAAGAAAGGGAGGGGCAGAAAGGGGACATTTTTGATTACTTAGGAAAACGAAAGAAGGCTTGGTATGGGTATGAAACTTTTCAATCAAATTTTAGTGCTTAAAATGCTAACACTTGCATACAAGTCTGATGAGCCTTTGATTCTTATTTATTTGAGATATTTATGTCCTGCACTACAAACAAAGAGTTCAATTAGAAAGGATCTATTGTGAATTGAATATCTGTCAGGGCCTGTTTTGGTTAAATGTGAAGAACAACAGTACAAATATTTATTTTTAACAAAACTCTGTGCAACCTCTAAGTGTCTCTTCTTCCCTCCTCTTTTCGTTCATTTCTCTTAACTTTCCCCCCTTTCTTCTTTTTCTTCCTTTTCATTTATCCCTTTCCTCTTAATTTCTTCTTCTTCTTTTGTGTTAAAAACATATAAGTGCCTAGGAAAAATATATATTGGAACACTTGGAGACTGAATCTACTTAATACTGGCTGTGTTAATTTGTTTATTTGTTTTTATTTTAGTTCTTGAGAATTTCATATATGAGTACTCTATTTACCTGGCTTCCATTCACTCAGCAATGTGTAAGAATTTCCCATGTGGTGCTGGTTTTGTGGTGCTGAGGAGCCGTGGAGAGATGCCAGGGCTTGGCACCATGTGAGGCTAATGGTGAAACTGAAGCCACCTCAGTGGAAACTCAAGGATAGAAAGGGTCACAGTGAGGTCAAAGCTTTGCACCGTGTGGCAGGTTTGGTGTTCCTGCAGAGAGGCCAGGAGGCCATTGGTAAAGGTGCAATTTGTGGATAATCAAGCATACTGGAAATGCCCAAGTGTAGGATGGCTGCCGAGAATAGCTGCAACTCTGGAGTGGAGATGCCCTGAGCCTGGGAGGCTAGCTATGTGGCTCATGAATGGTAGAGCCTGGGAGGTGGAGTCGGCCAAGTACTTTGGAACCCAGACGTAGGACAGCAGATGTAGAACATTGAGCTCCAGAATTTGGTTCACATTGTTGAATTGTGGTTTTCTTTTGATCTGATTGTAACTGTGCCCTGATTCTTCCATTTTGAAATAAGAAGTACATAAGTTGGTTTTAGTTTATATTTTAGAGGTATCCACGGTAAAGAGACTCCGTAAAAGAAACTGGATATATTAAGGAGATTTCATTTTTAAGGTGAATGAACTTTTAAAGTCTGTGGGACTTTTGAAATTATACTTTGTTTTATATTTTGAGGTTAATATTTACTGGAGGGCATGGGGATAACCAAAAAAGAAAAGTATGTGGTTTAATAGTAATTTGTTAGTAATTAAATAGTAATTTAGGAGGTCGTGCGTCTTGTTAATATTTTTGTTAACATGACACAAGATGGAATCATCTGACAAAAGGGACTCAACTGGGACCAAAGCTCCATCATATTTCCTGTAGGCAAATCTCTAGGAAGTTTTCTTCATCAATAAGTGACGTGACAGGAACCAGTTCACTGTGGGCGGCGTCACTTCTGGCCTGGTGATCCTGGACGGTATAAGCAAAGTAGGCTATCAAGCCACATTGAACAAGCCAGTAAAAAGTATTCACCCATGGCCTCTGCATCACTCTCTGCCTCCAGGTTCCTACCTCCAGGTTTTCGCCTTGAGTACTTTGCCTCATTTCCCTCATGATGGGCTGTAAACTGCAAGGTTAGTAAGCCCATGTCTTATCACAGCAATGGAAAGAAAGCTAAGACAGTACCGTATAAAATATTTTTACATGATATTTTCACATATAGTTCAATCAAGGTTGTGTGTAACATAGAAATTGTCTAACTTTCAATGAATTGTCTCTTTGTTCCCATGGTCTTCTTTGCCAGTGGGTGTCATTTACAAGCTGGCCCTTGAAAAAAATTTAATGATAGCTTCACAATATAATGGCTAGTCTCCTTTTCTGTCTTCCAGACACAACAAAAAGAGAAGCAGACAAGTTGGTTAAATCCTGGCCAGGTCTCATTCAATGTATTACTGTACAACCACCCTCTTTGCGTAGTTCAAAGTTTCTTTCAGAAATTCCCCTTCAAGTCACAGCAAGCCTTTCAAGTAAAACACTGAAAGAAGTGGAAGATGCCTTTCAAGCAAAACACTGAAAGAAGTGGAAGACTCCAAAGTCCTCTGCAGTAAAGCCAGAATCTCTGGAATCTGAATATTAGGTTTATGAAAACAGTGGGCAAGTTCCTGGAAAGTGATGAAGAAAACCTGCAGACAGTAGGCTTCCCAGAAGTCTGCAAATTGAGTAAATGCTTCCTTTTCTTGTTCAAAGACTGCAACTTTTAATTAAAAGTTGCACCAACTTGAAGCTTGCTCTGCAGTGGCGTTTGGGACCCAATTCTTTGTGTGTGTGTTGTGCTGTGATTTCCTCATCCAGCTTTCTTTGCTTAACATTTTATTGTAATAACCACCAGAGGGCGAAAGATATCACATTTCAAAGGACTTCAAGGGCTCTTTTAGCCAGTAACCCAATGCCACTAAGAGTCACAGGGGGTGGAAACCTAAAACAGAGTCATGCAGCTTCTACGTGCTTCCATAGAAAAGACATACCATCCACCTCGTGTTCCTTCTTCTCTTGTTTCTCGTTATGCAGGGTTGTTTTTGATGTTGGTCAAACAGATTTGCTAATCAAGCAGATTAAACTGCTTCAGTTTAACATTTTGAGAAGTTAGAGTATACCTCTTTTTGCTTTCATTTACCTACAGTTCAAAGCCATAGAGAAAATTTGTAAAGATCCCGTTACTGTATATGTCTATGCCTTCAAGGTATTCCTTTACCTAAAACACCCGGAAGTCATTTGAAAGAGATACTCTATCTGCTCACTTATCAGATCTTATTTTCTTGACAGACTGTTTTACATGCTATCTTATAGTTCAAGGATCTGTTGATAAATGAGAAACAGTGAAGCTGTATACCTCATCTAGGACCCATGGAAACATCATCGGCGGAAGGGCAGATGCATGTATAAAATTTGAGCAATCAATCCCAGGAAAGTAACTTTCAGAGTACGAAATACTTGCTAGGACCTTAGTCTTCACCGACCATACCGCATGGGGTATGAGAGCTCAGCAGAGACGTGTTACATACCTAGTAGGCGAACAGATTCCAGAGTTCCACTCCTCATCTTTATCAGCCACACCCTCTCTCATTCTGAAATTACTCGGCCACCCCATTTATAATCACAGCCTATGCTTTACATGCACAAAGCAAGACTGTAGAAGCCAGACTCAGATATTCTATAGCACGCTCTCTCTAGCTCACAAAATTCCCTACTGCTGCTCTTGGCAGTTCTTTGCATTTGAAGGTGCCCCAGAACAGCCTCTTGTGATGTCACAGGACAGAAAACATATAGGAAGCTTATAGTCATGTCGTAACCATGTACAATAAAGTCAGCAAATGAGACCTGGTGGTCCGTGTATGCTCAAGGTCCCTCCCGAAGACTGAAGCAGCCTTTCAGAACATCTACAGCTTAACACCATCAAACCACACACCACGCAGGCAAGAAAGGAAGCAATGGCCTCATGTCTTGTCTTCGCCACTCCTTATTTTCCTTTAGTAACCCTTCACCGGACAATCTGATTCATAGCTAGAAATAGCCTCACTAGCCACACCGTCTGAGCTTCACAGAGATTTCCGAATAGGCTCAGCAATCCTGCTCCATTCCTGCACCTGAAATCCATGTTGCTTAATGAAATCCACCATGGAAAGGTGCTAAAGATTTACTTTTACTTGACAAAGTGGAATAAGATGTAGGAGTCTTTGAAAGGGGAGGGTTCAGAAGTAGAATTGACTCAGAAAGTGATTTCACTGCCTTAGGTGAAGCAGCTTTTATCCTACCTTTCCCCGAAAACTAAACAGAAAATTAATAGTCCTTATTCCAAAAGGGCAACTTTACAACTAAAGTGTCCCAGAAGGCCAGGATCCTATTGTTAGGGCAAAGTTTTCAAAATGTCTGTTTGGGTAATACCCAGGCTTCATTTTCATTGTCTATAGATATCAAAACTGGAGTATTTTCAGCACTTGGGAGAGGAAGAATAACATATTTGGGTCTGAGTTTAGTTTTGCCACGTAGTCCAGTGTTACATAACCAAGGGAAATTGCTCAACCTCTTTAATCCTCAGGTTTCTGGTGGGAGTGGAGTGCTGGAAAGATGGCTCAGCACTTAAGAACATTTGCTGATATTGCAAAGGACCTAAGTTCAGTTCCCAGCACCCTCACTAAGAGATTCACAATCAGGGATTAACAGCCTCCAGAACACCTTTCAAGTATCCATCACAGTAATTATCATCTTCATTTCTAAGAACAATATCAACGTTTTGGTTGTTAAAAATTCTTATCGAAACCTGGGCAGTGGTGGCCTGCCCTTATTCCCAGCACTTGGGAGGCAGAGGAAGGCGGGTATCAAGAAAGAATTACAATTACACTTTTTATATCTACTTTATCTTTTATTATGTTAAAATTGAAACTTTCCTTTTCATTTAGACAGAAAAGGGGAGGTGATGTGGGATTCCCCTCTGTATGCTGTGATTACCATTGATTAACAAAGAAACTGCTTTGGGCCTACAGCTGGGCAGAACAGAACTAGGCAGGGAAAACCAAAATGAATGCTGGGAGAAAGAAGGAGGAGTCAGGAGAAGCCATGGGCCCTTACTGGAGACAGATGCTGGATGCCGGACAGAACTTTACCCAGTAAGCACAGTCTCATGGTGATACAAAGATGAATAGAAATGGATTAACCAAGGATATAAGAGCTAGATAACAATACGCTTAAGTGATTGGCTAAGCAGTGATTTAAATAATATATTTTCTGAGTGGTTTTTTTGAGTATGGGTAGCTGGAAATGAACAAGTGGCCTCCTTACAACAATCCTGTGCCTATTATTTATGGAAATGCCCTCTTTTGCAATAGTCTTCCAGAATATTCTGCTTTGGAGTATGATGAAAAGGAAGCTCAGGCCCTTCAGTGCCTTTGCCTGATTTTGTCAGATCAAAAATGTCATCCATACAAAAACAGAACTTTTAAAGATGTGGTTGGGGGCCTGATTTTACAGA